>CM019066.1:89711551-89931551 GCA_009667805.1 Leptobrachium leishanense | reverse complement strand
TACATACGAACCGAATTCCTAAACCCAAAACCCCCTGAATAAACGTTCAGATAATTAACCGTAAGGAAAGGGCAGTTTTTGTTACAGCACAAACAATTCTAAAATTATGTTTTTTAGCAACACTATTTAATGGACATACTTGAAAACGAGAGAAATCTCAATGTATCCTTCCTGGTAAAATACTTTTATAAATAAAATAAATAAATGTATAATTTGTGTAATTCATCCAATTTTCCTACAGCTGTACATGTCCTGAGAGGAAACATCTACATGTTGATTTCTGACTAATAATAATAATATTGAGTTAGTATAACTTAAACAATAATACGATCATTTATGTTGTGTTGTTAATGTTTTGTTTGTTCTGTGTTTGTTTTGTTTGTTTATAACAAGTTTTGATATCAATACATTAATCGAAAATAAATAAAATATATGTAGTTTAAGATTTAATGCAATAATTTTTTTTTAAACCATAACAATTATTTATGGTTATTATTTTACTATATATTTATTTTTGAGCATAAAATATATACTTTCTATAGCTCAGACTGAATGACATATTTATTTTCAGGCAATGTCTCTATGAATTGAGGGTTCACTCTTATTAATTGGTGTAATCATCACTCCATGGAAGCTTTTGCTGTGTCCACATTAAACTGGGAGGCCAGTAAGTGCAGAGTATAATCCCCCCATGAAATAATGCAGACTGTGATTAATATTTCATGGCCCTACATGGCTCCAGAGGAGTCCAGTCCAGTCCCTCCATAGAGCAGCAATCAATAGGTTTTATTGCCCCTAAGTGATGTGTCTGTCCTAATAGAGATGGATGCTCTGGATCATAGAGATATTAATGGCCTGGGTACCTGAAGGAACTGAATTTCGATCACACACTCCGTCCTTTAGTAATTTATCTCGGATTTCCCAGCTGAACATCCCTGGGTTATCTCGCTTAAATTCTTCAATCCTTTTTTCCACATCTGGAGTAGTCACCTGCTTCAAAAAGGGAAAAGTGCACAATGTCAGTTTCACACTATTATTATTATTATTATTATTTTTTAGGAGGGGGAGAGGGGCTTTATGTCTTTGGTCCAGTATAAATTTATACAACCCCCACCACCTTCTTCTCCATCCTCAATCCCCCCCCCAGCACCCCAACCAGATTATATCTAATTAACAGACTCTTGCTCTCATAATTAGCGAATGGGATTTAAATTAATTTAAAAAAATGCAGCTGTGCAAATTGTAGAATTGCTCTGAGACTTTTAATATATATATATATATATATATATATCTCCAAACATTTAATTGATAAATTGGTAATTATTATCAATATTAAAGTATAATTTACCATATACAATTTAAGGTGTGTGTGTGTGTGTGTCTGTGTGTGTGTGTTTTTTAGGGGAGTCTACATATAACTCCACCATGTGTTTTAGATTAATTACAGTAATTACACGGGATAAATACAGCAATATATACCACTCACATAAGTGAAACAAGGATAAACAAAGAAAAACATATCTTGCTCCTGTGGTTCTGCACTCCACAGGTACCCTAGCCCTCTGCTATATATCCTGCAGTTCTGGGCATTAGATTGGTAGATTTGGGGCAATGCAGGGGTAGAAGGTTAAGATGTTTGAGCCCTGGGGTCAGGTCACGCTCAGTTTGCTCTCAGTGATGAGCAGGTTGTGTATATTGATGTGTTTTTGCAGTACTCTCATTCCCCTTATCTGGATGAAGTTTCCCTCCTGAGACCACATGAGACTTTGCCCTGTGGCCAGCCAGAGCCTGTGCTGGGGTAATAGACAGATATACACTGGGGTAATACACAGGGATGTATAGGGTAATACATAGAGATACACAGAGAAACACTGGGGTAATACACAGGGATGTATAGGGTAATACATAGAGATACACAGAGAAACACTGGGATGTATGGGGTAATACATAGAGATACACAGAGATACACTGGGATGTATGGGGTAACAGATACACAGAGAAACACTGGGGTAATACACAGGGATAAGGGGTAATACATACAGATACACAGAGATACATTGGGGTAAACAAGGATGTATGGGGTAATACATAGAGATACACAGAGATACACTGGGGTAATACACAGCGATGTATGGGGTAATACATAGAGATACACTGGGGTAATACACAGCGATGTATGGGGTAATACATAGAGATACACTGGGGTAATACACAGCGATGTATGGGGTAATACATAGAGATACACAGAGATACACTGGGGTAATACACAGCGATGTATGGGGTAATACATAGAGATACACAGCGATACACTGGGGTAATACACAGCGATGTATGGGGTAATACATAGAGATACACAGCGATACACTGGGGTAATACACAGAGATACACTGGGGTAATACACAGGGATAAGGGGTAATACATAGAGATACACAGAGATAGACTGGGGTAATACACAGGGATGTATGGGGTAATACACAGAGATACACTGGGGTAATACACAGGGATGTATGGGGTAATACATAGAGATACAAAGAGATACACTGGGGTAATACACAGGGATGTATGGGGTAATACATAGAGATACACTGGGGTAATACACAGGGATGTATGGGGTAATACATAGAGATACACTGGGGTAATACACAGGGATGTATGGGGTAATACATAGAGATACACAGAGATACACTGGGGTAATACATATACACAGAGATAGGCTGGGATAATCATCTGTGTAAAAATGGTAAAACAAACAGGTACATTGAGATAATACCCAGATACATAGGAATAATACACATATATACACTGAGGTGATACATTGGGATAATACACAGAGATATACCGAGGTGATACACAGATACACCGGGTTAATATACAGATACAATGGGATAGTACACAGATACAACGGGTTAATATACAGATCACTGGGATAGTACACAGATACACCGGGTTAATATACAGATACAATGGGATAGTACACAGATACAACGGGTTAATATACAGATACACTGGGATAGTACACAGATACACCGGGTTAATATACAGATACACTGGGATAGTACACAGATACACCGGGGTAATATACAGATACACTGGGATAGTACACAGATACACCGGGTTAATATACAGATACACTGGGATAGTACACAGAGATAAAACGGGGTGATACACAGAGACACACTGGGGTAATACTCAGAAATCCATAGACAGCAGGTGGGAATCCCCCTAATGCTCTGTCTGGGATATCCCACCTGCTCAGGCTCCATGAAAAGCAGTGCAAGATCCCACAAAATCTAGGCATTGAATGAGCAAGTAGTGACCTCACTACAAACACCACCTCAGTGGCCAGTCTGCTAATGACTATCCCCCAAGGTAAAGGCACTGGTCTCTGCCAGGTCAGCAGGGTGCCAAGCTCTATACACAAACTACAGGACCTCTGCATACAAACCTAGAACACTGTCATTTTATAAACAAATCTATCCATCAACTCTATAAATAAACTATACAGTATCATATCCATAAACTATACAGTATCATATCAATAAACTATACAGTAACATATCAATAAACTATACAGTATCATATCCATGAACTATACAGTAACTCTGTACACAATACTATAATACAGTAACTCTATGAATAAACCTATACAGTAACTCTGTACACAATACTATAATACAGTAACTCTACAAACAAACTTATACAGTAACTCTAAACACAAACCTATACAGTAACTCTGTACACAATATTATGATACAGTAACTCTATGAATAAACCTATACAGTAACTCTGTACACTATACTATAATACAGTAACTCTACAAACAAACCTATACAGTAACTCTAAACACAAACCTATACAGTAACTCTGTACACAATATTATGATACAGTAACTCTATGAATAAACCTATACAGTAACTCTGTACACTATACTATAATACAGTAACTCTACAAACCTATATAGTATCTCTATACACAAACCTATACAGTAACTCTGTACACAATATTATAATACAGTAACTCTATGAGTAAACCTATACAGTAACTCTGTACACAATAATAGAGTATCTCTATACAGTAACTCTGTACACAATAATAGAGTATCTCTATACAGTATCTCTGTACACAATAATAGAGTATCTCTATACAGTAACTCTGTACACAATAATAGAGTATCTCTATACAGTAACTCTGTACACAATAATAGAGTATCTCTATACAGTAACTCTGTACACAATAATAGAGTATCTCTATACAGTAACTCTGTACACAATACTATAATACAGTAACTCTACAAACCTATATAGTATCTCTATACACAAACCTATACAGTAACTCTGTACACAATATTATAATACAGTAACTCTATGAGTAAACCTATACAGTAACTCTGTACACAATAATAGAGTATCTCTATACAGTAACTCTGTACACAATAATAGAGTATCTCTATACAGTAACTCTGTACACAATAATAGAGTATCTCTATACAGTAACTCTGTACACAATAATAGAGTATCTCTATACAGTAACTCTGTACACAATAATAGAGTATCTCTATACAGTAACTCTGTACACAATACTATAATACAGTAACTCTACAAACAAACCTATATAGTATCTCTATACACAAACCTATACAGTAACTCTGTACACAATATTATAATACAGTAACTCTATGAGTAAACCTATACAGTATCTCTGTACACAATAATAGAGTATCTCTATACAGTAACTCTGTACACAATAATAGAGTATCTCTATACAGTAACTCTGTACACAATAATAGAGTATCTCTATACAGTAACTCTGTACACAATAATAGAGTATCTCTATACAGTAACTCTGTACACAGGCTCTGTGCTCACACCATTGAAATGTATTCTGGGTAAGAGCGTTAGTGTAAACAAGGTTTAATCTCTGGAAAGTGAGCAGCTCATGGCAGAGAGCATCATGATGCAAGATACAGCTCATATATATGTGTGTGCTATCCCCCTCTTGTCCATGTGATGCCCATGCTGTAGCCTGCCGTGCATTTCCCATGAGGTGCCCTTGTCCCTGTCCTCACCTTGGGCTTGCTTCCCCCGATGGCTCCGGGCCGGATGGAGCCGGTCTCCTGGTAGCGGCACAGGATCTTGGACACACAGCCGTGGGACACGCGGAGCTGGCGGGAGATGACACAGGGCCGGATGCCATGGTGTGCCATCTCCACGATCTTGTGCCTGATGTGGTTGGGCAGCGGCCGCCCGTTAATAAACACCCCGCCGAGCTGGTTCACTCTGCCCTGGCCTAGAGGAGTGGACACTGTGTTACAGGAGACACCAAACGGACAGTTATTACGTCATCATCTTAAACCATGACCTCAAGTACATATAAGTTAGATGTATATTAAAGATAAAATGTATTCTTATAATATTAGTTGTTGCACCTTTATCCTCCTTGACCCATATTTTCACACAGAAATATTTATATATACATATTGTTTTTTTCTTAACAAAACAAATCTAAGCTTTTATAATTATTCCATGTTAGCTATTATTACCTGTCATGATTACATTATGTTTTACACGATATATATATATATATATATATATATATATTAGCTAATACTCGGATATTGAGTATTGTTATATTATTATCAACAACTTTCCGATCTTACTTTGCCCAAACTCTCACTTATATATATTGTGTATTTATTAATTCATTAAAATATTTAACATTTATTTAGGAAACATTTATTTCATTATGTGTTACATGACAACAAACTCACGGTTATTACATCATTATTCTACATATTTTATATAACTATGTGTAATATTGTCCCACACACTTACTATAATATATGATAAAATATATCAATATATTTCTCTCTCACCCCCTCTCTCTCTATATATATCCTTATGAATTACCCCTCTCTATACATTAATATATATATATAAAATCATTAACCATGATATCATACTTATACCTCGTTCTGCTCATTTATTACATGCAACTTGTGTGTTACAGATAGAGACCAAACTTATAGTTATTGTACCAATAATCTGCTAAAGTGCTCACTATTAAATATTATATAGCAAATAACAAGTTATGATATACCATACAAAATTACAAGAGACAAGAAGGGGAAAGTAAAGTTATTTCATGGCTTTCATGCTCCATGTTCTAAGTGTCAGAATATATACAGAGACACACTGACAGCTGGGCTGAGTATGCTCTGTATGTATATATATATTCGTATATGCACAGTCAAATAATTACAACATGACCAGATGTTAAGGCATAAATATTAAATATATATAATTAAAGGTTAAGAGGATAACACACACATATATATATACACATACTTGAAAATGAGAGAAATCTCAATGTATCCTTCCTGGTTAAATTCTTTATAAATAAAGATATATAATAAATTAGCAAAAATTATATATATATTCGTTGTTTTACATATACACAAAAAAGTCAGAAGGTATATATATATATATATGTGTGTGTACCTTTTGACTTTTTTCTTGTATATATGTAAAACAATTTTTGCTAATTTATTTATTTATAAACACAGATAAGTGTGGGTCCCAGGAGTTAGCAGACATAGCATATACGCAGACAGCAAGCACCACAGTCTTTCCACTTTCATAAAATAATCATTAGCTAATCCAAAATGTACACAGATAGGACTCCTCCAGGGATTTATTAAATGGGTCTCCCTGCAGTACAGTGTCTGGGATTTAACTACAATGCTGTATGTATATATATATTTATATATAGTGCACATCGAATGTAAATGAAGTTTTATTTTACAGGCAGTGTTTTCACTTTTAGTAAAGTTTTCAGAAAGTGGCTTTGGGTTTTCCAGTTGCAGAACTAGTGAAAGCGGGTTTTTTCGTGGTTGATATTTTTTAAACATATTCATCAATAAAAATACAGAGAAACTTCGACCAGTTAAAGCACATAGAAGAACTAAGTACACGGGCCCTGGCAGACAGAAGGCACACGTTACAGGTAGTTACTGCATCTAATATATATGCTAATGTTTTGATGATACACTGTTACAGGATAGATAGATAGATAGATAGATAGATAGATAGATAGATAGATAGATAGATAGATAGATAGATTAGAGATATGCATATATATATATCATAAGAATAGATATTGATAGATACATTAGATACAATTAGATTGATAAATAGATATATCATCATACAAATATATATACATACAGCCTGATAGATAAATAGACATATATATATATATATATATATATATTAGAGATATATTATATATATATATATATATTAGAGATATATATATCTCATATATATATATCATATAACATATAGATATACAAATAGACAGAACGATAGACAGGAATATATATATATATATATATATATATATATATATATATACATATATATATACACATATATATATGTATATATATATATATATACACATATATACACACACATATATATATGTATATATATATCGATAAATAGAAACATTTCATATATAGTAATAGATACGTAGACAGACAGACAGATAGATTGACAGATAATATTAGCTTACCTTCCAGGGGGAATCCACTGCGGGGGTAGTTCTGTCCTGGTACTGGTCTCATCATCCTTGGTATAGCTCCAGCAAGACTTGCCATTTTTGGTTAAAGGTCCCAATATTAGATCCAAGTGACTGGTGCAGGGAGACAGATGCCAGCCTGGCTAGTAGTGCTGTGGTGCCAGTTGCCCCTTCTGAAGGAAGGTAGATACCAGTCTGGCTAGCAGGACTGTCCCAGGGAGCGATGCCAGCTGACCCTTGAAATCCCTCACCCTCTTCCTGGTGTCCTGGGTGCAGAGTAGTGGTTGCAAGGAGGATGCCAGCAGAAAGCCCCTCCCCCAGAGTGGTCCTTAAAGTTAGGATGCCAAAAATACGAGGTCCACCCAAAGAACTCCTAGCTGTGACTGGGGATAGCAGCAATCAGGGGCCCCCAGACAGCTCCTTACAGTGAGGATGTCAAAACTCAGGGTCCCCCAGACAGCTCCTGCCTGTGGATGCAGTGTGAGAGCAATCCTCCTCTGGAGTATTTATTACTTCTTCCTACCAAAGCTACATCAGGATCCCTGGGCTGCTATTGGTCAGCAAGGGGCCTGTCCTGTTTTGGGAAGATGCCTCTGATTGGTGGGAATCTCTTCCTCTCTCTTCCCATCTATATCCCCAGAGGCTCTTCCACTTGAGGGTCACTTCTGAGCACTCTCCCTCTCCTGAGCCAGTGTCCTATCTGATGCCAGCATGGGAGGATCTCCAGGATGCCACTTTTTCCAAAGAGAAGAATAGACTCAACAGGCACTTAACCCCTTCCTTCCTGCTGAGGAGTTGCTTTTACACCACAGATCCTCTGCAGCGCATGGAGGGTTAATGCACCTTGTCCAGAAGCTAGGCAGTTGCCCATGTGTCTGTCATAGATCTCTTTGCCATGCATGCCATGCAGGCTCTAGCTGTGTGAGTAGAGGAAGAGGGGCGCTTGATGTGCTGGCTTTCTGTTCACATGGCAGGGCTGGAAAGGAATTTATTGTGTCATTAAGCCCAAGTGGTGGAGAAATAAAAGGAGAGGAGTTTAGGCAGTGGATGGAGGATCCCCAGCAGGAGATGACGCCAGGAAGGTTGTAAAGACTGTCTCTCTTTAAATAAGGTGCCATTGTTGAGTGTGCACTTATTTATGACATGGTAAGTGCCAGCTAAGTGGCCTCCTCCACACACACAGGCACAGCCAGGCTCTGCAAAGACCCCATTCAAATGACTGTCACTCTCAGCACTGAAGTCATTCACAGCCTTAATCAATCAAAGGCAGAAAAACACATTCAGGTTCTGCCTTTGAAATAAAAGAAACAATTCACATCCGGGTTTAACCCTCAAGGCGCCGGCCAGGACCTGCAAAGAGACACAAAAGCAATGGGAGAGACTAGCTGCTGCCCGGCCATTGAATGGTTAAAGAGCCCCCATTCCTGTTAGCAGGGCTCACAATGCACTTTATTAAAGGGATAGGGAATTCCAGGACAGAATGATTCTTTTTTTCATTATTATTATCTATGAGCCAAGTGAACATCGAAATACACACAGACACACTGAACAGACAAATCAGCTTCTTGTAATCCATTGATCAATTATTAAATGTGTGTCTGTCCTTATGTCTGTGTCTGCCTGTCTGCGTGAGTGAGTGTCTGTCTGAGGATATATGCGTGACCCTGTGTTATGTGTATGTATGTGTGTATGTAGGTGTATCCGTGTGTTTGTGTACATTATATCTGTGGGTTGTATGCCTGTCAGTTTCATGAACAGAGATAAATGCACAAAAGTTTAACATCTGCATCTCTCATCTCTATAGACATACATAACAGTGGAGTTTAATGACAACATTGTAATATTACATCAATAAAACATACATATTCTTATTTATTAGGTTAATGTTAAGCTCACGTATATGGGCGAGTTACTGTAACTTACTGTATACTAACTCAAACACCTGTTCCACAATTATTATTATTACCACAACACTCTTTAACTGCTATATTCTCCCATTTCTTCTTCTCCTATATCACCTGCAGTTGGTCTATATATTTCCTCCTAAATTATTTATTCCTTCCATGTTCATATTGATACCTTATGCTCATCAGATATCTGTCACTGCATGTGCCTGTCTAATTATATATATATATATATATATATAGTGTGTTTATTATTGCATTATTGCAGAAGCCACTTGCACAATACACAATATATATATATAATTTCAGTTAGACCACCCTATCTGTATAGGTCATTACTAACCTTAATCTGCTTTATTATTCATGCCCAAATGTAATATATATGGAAAAATCCGTATGTTCCATATTATTACAATATCCTTGGACATTATACATCTTGTAATATGCTATATGCAAGTTTTAAACTCACTTTCTGCACTTCGACTTCATTTAAATAGTAGTATTTATTAATTTGTTTATATATATATATATATATGCCCTGTATAATATTTATACCTTTCTATATATATATAATATAACTTTAATTTGTGTGTATATATATATTATATAGTGAGTCCTCTGATACTCTTAGATTTTTACATATACTCGTTTATATTTCCTGTATCTACACTTCTATTTTTATTTTTAAAAAGTCCTTCTAATTACAACCACATACGTTTTCCTAAATGATATAGATTTGATCTCTGCATTCTGTTTATTTTCGATAACATTATATGCATTTGCTATATATTTTCACTTACATTATTGCATATATCCTGTTGCATGATATTTCAGTATTATGTGCATAATCATACATTATCTTTATCTGTACAGTTGTTCAAAAATGTTTTTTCTCATATAATTACCGTCTAGTATTACATGTGTCCTGTTATATTATTATTTGTCGTCCTATGTTACATTATTTAAATCCAATTGTAACATTACACGTGTCCTCTTTTATTATCACATGTCCTTGTGTATCATTATTATTTGTCGTCTTGTAATTTTGTCTTGATCTTCCCAGATTAGTATTTGTACATGCTATCTTATATTATTACATTATTATTCCTTGTATACTATTATTATTATAATTTGTACTCTTTGAACATTTCTATTTTGTCTCCTGTATTATTTATTACACATAACTTCTTTATATTAAATGTCCTTGAATATTATTATTGTTATTGTTTAACCTCTTGCATAATTTCTCTTTATTCCTGTACTGTGAATGGCATATGGATCCTGTATTTATATCTATAGCCTCCTATAATACTACCTGCATTTGATGCTGCCCTTGTGGAAGGCTTGTTTCCTGCAGGAGGATGTGCTCTGTCTGACACTGTCCCTGAGGACTGGGGAGACTATTCCCCACCCGTGTAAATCCCACTCTGACAAGTGGATCCATTATGTGAAATTCCCCCAGTAGGACCATCCATCCTGCTCCATGTCAGAAGCTGGTGACATGCCATGGAAACTCAGGACATGTGCCAGACACTGCTATTTCTTTATTTGGGGTTGTATAATCCTTAGTTTGGGTTTAATGGAATGTTACCAAGATACCCTCCTCCACCCTCCCTCCTCCTCCTCCATCCCTGGCTTTGGGTAACAAGTAGAGATTCATTTCATTCTCACATTAAAAAACACACAGTCATTATTTTATATCTTGTACAATACAGGCAGACCCTGCATGATGTGACAACGAACAGGTCCATCAAGAATTTCCATCAGAATTCGATGGATCATTGCAGGAACCTCTGTAACCCAGGCTGACCTGAACACACTTTAATTAATTAATTTATAAAGTATTTTACCAAGAAGGATATATTGAGATGTCTCTCGTTTTCCAGTATGTCCTGGGTTCAAGAACATTGACTGGATATAATAATATTATGAATGAGGCCCCACCACCAATTTAAGAAATCCATATATATGCATCATTACATAGATATAGCAATAATAACAATACTATTGATAAATATGTGTTTGAATGTATACCTTAAGGTACAATATAATGTTCAGATAGATACAGAGGCAGACAGCCATTAGAGCAGACAGACATAAGATAGACAGACAGCAGAAACAGAGACAGGCAGACAGACAGACATTAGATAGATTCAGAAAGAGACAAACGGACATTAGGCAACTAGAGACAGACAGACAGATAGAGACAGAAATTTGATAGACAAATAGACAAACATTAGATAGAGAAATTAGATAGATATGTCATACATAGCTTGCTGCATCACTATCATTAACCAGGACATTTATGACATTACAAATAAGCTACAATAATAGGTTGAAGCTCTGAGCAAAACATTGTATACAGAAGAGATTGAGAAATAATCGATACACAGAAACCCATCATCTCAGATAATGTTATTTTTACACATAATCTGATTAACATATACAATGTGTGTGTTTATAAACATACATACGAAGTGGGGGAAAGTCTCTGTCAAAGTGTTTTTTTCTTTAGACAGTTGTGATAATGGTGACACACTGCAGCTTTCAACATACAACATACAACTGTCATTAAGTTACAAAACCTATGTTATATAAGATGCATTTAAACATAAAAGAATATAAGAATTAGTAAACTGAAAAGGAGGCAAGGGAGAATATGAGGGAAAGAAAAGAATAAATGTTTTAAGAGGAGGGTGGAGGCAGAGAGGGACTTTAATGTGAAGGTAAAAGTGAGTGAGGAGAAAGATCAAAGCTATGAATTAAGGCTAGGGTCAGACGAACGCAGTTTTAACATGCGTTTAGACGCACGAAATCACGGCCGTGCTAGCAGCAAATGACGTCCAATGCCGGGGAACACAGAAGTACGGCCGCACGAAAGTGCGTCCGCGCAACGCAAGTGGCAAACGAACGCATTTTTTCTAGAACGTCAAACCGCTACTACTGACATACAGAGTGCGCTGCGTCCGCATAGCGGCGTGTTTGCGTGATTGGGAGACGTCAGACGCTGCTAATGTCCGGCCAACATAACGTCCAGACGCAAAAAGTGTTTTATTGATGATCCGTACAAATCAAGAACGAAAAGGCGCATCGTATGACCGCTATCGCGTATTCCGTGAAAAAATACGTTCATTCGTTCGAACGCACTTTTTCACAGACAACGCGAAAAATGCGTTAGTCTGACCCTAGCCTAAAGGGGGAAAGTTTGTGTCTTATTCTGTAAACAATGAACTTTGCTGTCTTGAAATCACACAAGTTATAGAGTGAAACAAACAAACAGCAGGGAGAAGCTTTTCAAAATGAACTTTTTTTACTTTTAATTTGCCCATTTGATGCTAACTTCTGCAAATCTCAAAACATATAGAAGACTAAGATTCAATTAATATTAAATAAATAAAAAAGTACCGTGTTCTTTACATTTGTTCTGGCTGTGAAATAATAGTAATGACTGAAGAAATTAACCCATCATTTCCAATGATTGGGAAGGGGTGAGGTCATCATTAGTGAGTGTCTGTTGTGGCACTTTAACACATTACACAGGTTGTACCTAATGAGGGGAGGAATAACAGATAAATGTAGGTCTAACAACCTAAAGGTAACCCATATAATACACCCTTAACCATATTTTGAAAACACTTCGAAGTAATGTTCCCAGCCCCTTTAATGCAAAGTGTTTCAATATCCTGTTGAATATTTATACAGTGTGTATTTAGGAACATTTGGATTGTTTGTTTGCTATAAACAGCACCTCGTTTGTGCTTCTGCCTGTAACAGTTTCTTACCGGTTAATAAAGTGGGAGACAAGTACATTCCAACCTTTTTACTGGAACCTAATAAGTGAGTGCATATGCAGACTGCACTGTAACGAAGGATGGAGGGATTTTCTTAGGCTAGGGTCAGACGAGCGTAGTGTTCACGTCCGTGATTGCGCCTAAAAGTACGTCCGTGATAGCATGACAGAAAGCCCATTGGAGCCTGACACATGAAGTACGTCCGCACTGAACTGCGGACGCACAACGGCCGCGGCCCCACGGACGCAAGGCAGGCAGGAACGTACATCCCCTAGAACGGCCGCACAAAGTGCGCTGCGTCCGCAACGTCTGCATAGCTTTGTGTGTGAGTGATGGAACGTGGTCAGACGGGCTGCATTTATACGTCCAGCATTTTTCACGGACAAAATGTTTTTGCTTTTTAATTTATTTTCCCTCCTACATCCGTCAAAAAATAAACGTCAGTGAAAAAAACGGACTGTGTGACCACTACTGTGTCTTCTGTACTGACGTACGTCCGTGTGCAAGGACGTACAGTCCGTAGAAATCACGCTCGTCTGACCCTAGCCTTAGAGATGGAAATCCAAAATATGATCTGTAATATATCTATGGTAAAATGTATCACTTTATCAGGACATTGATTTATATTCAAGCTGTATAGATAGATAAATAGAGAGATAGACAGACAGACAGACATGGGGATAGATAGATAAATAGAGAGATAGACATGGGGATAGATAGATAAATAGAGAGATAGACAGACAGACAGACATGGGGATAGATAGATAAAGAGAGATAGAAAGACAGACATGGGGATAGATAGATAGATAAATAGAGAGATAGAAAGACAGACATGGGGATAGATAGATAAATAGGGAGATAGAAAGACAGACATGGGGATAGATAGATAAAGAGAGATAGAAAGACAGACATGGGGATAGATAGATAAAGAGAGATAGAAAGACAGACATGGGGATAGATAGATAGATAAATAGGGAGATAGAAAGACAGACATGGGGATAGATAGATAAATAGAGAGATAGAAAGACAGACATGGGGATAGATAGATAAATAGAGAGATAGAAAGACAGACATGGGGATAGATAGATAAATAGAGAGATAGAAAGACAGACATGGGGATAGATAGATAAATAGAGAGATAGAAAGACAGACATGGGGATAGTGCAGCACTGAGCAGTGCTTCTCAGGAAGGACTTTACCTAGAAAGCATAGTGAGAGGGCTTCAGACCAAGCCATGGATTTTTGCAGAGGCTGGAACTGATAGGGCTTAAAGGGACACTACCATCAAAAATGAAATGTTCTTATTTTATTTATTTTATGTTGCTGACAGCTTACATGTATTTATTTCGTCTTCGGATTTCGCCAAGGACAGTTCACCTCTCTTTGGCCGTGTTTGGCGATGTTAGCCAACTTTTTCATGAGATTTCAGTGACTCCATCTTCGGCGCACTACAGTGACCCTACAGTGAATAGTGAATTCTCCGTAGTTTCAGCAAAATGGAATTACAGAAGTGAAAAGCACCAACATTTTGATGAAATTTTGGTGCTTTGTGAATAGCCCCATATGTACATAACATCACCAAGGGTAAATTTAGTATTATTAGACAACTGTCAGCTCTCATTCTGCTGTCATCTCATATCTTGGGTAGTGTAGACAGCACAATAGATCCCCTGCACCCTTGTTTAAACATGCACTTCTCAGTCCCATTGCCTCTTCACTATTGTAGGAGCTATACCACAGCTGTAAAGTGAAACTTGTGCCAAGATTCTGGTAAATTTAGCTTCATGGGAAAAATCCACAATATGGAAACAGGAGATAAAAAACTAACTTCATTTTTCCTTTTTAAGTGCAAATAATTCAAACAAAGAAAACAAAAACAGCAGCATGTGTTTTATAATGTGTTTTTGTTTGCAGTTGCAGTTTATGTAAATGGTAGTTTCCTTTAAATGGGAAAAATACATTTGATGGGGACATGTGATATAATCATGAGTCATATAGAGATTCTATACATCTTTTTTATGTCTTGTTAATAAACAGCACTGTACAAATAACACAGGGACATTCTGTGGGTATGGACCAAAAGGATATTTAAGGTCCAGCTACAATAAAAGTTTATTTTCAGGAAGAAAATAAGATAATAAATATAACACAAGAAAAATATAATGTGCTTAACTTAACGTTAATTGCGGAAAGGCATAGGAGCAGAAGAGCTGAATACTCAGAGTTAAAATACATTAAAAAATTATATATATATATAAACCCAGGACATACTTGAAAACAAGAGAAATCTCAATGTATCCGTCCTGGTAAAATACTTTATTATTACTATTATTATTAATCTTTATTTATAAAGCGCCAGCATATTCCGCAGCGCTGTACAATGTATTTATAAATAAATAAATAAAATTCCCATTTTGGAATCAAGAATGCATTTTTTATTCCTTTTTAGCATCTTGTGAGCTCAGTCTGCAGATGTAAGTAGAATTCATATGAGAGGACCACACAAAATGCTTGGATCCTTGATATATTTTTTCTATTTTGGTAGGATATTGGGAACCACAATAATGCAGAAAGTGGTAATGCAGCATGACCATTTTTGGTTCTTTTAATGTGGGTAGTATCAGGGGTCAAGGCCTAAACAAATAAGTGTGGAAACTCACCAACATTTCTGTATATTCTGGTCTCAAAGATTACTGGGAGCCGCAGCAGCTGCAGCGCTTCTTTATGCATGAGAATAACATTCCTCTGGCAAACACTGAGAAATTGTCATTTCCATGCCTTCCCAATGTACTTAATAGAAAAAAAACCCTTAGGCTAATGTTGGATGTATGCAGTGTGAGCGCACTCTGTGTGCGTGCATAACGGACAGACGTACTAACGGAAGATACTGTAGACACCACACAGTCCATTATTGTGGATGGACGTATAAAAAAAAGGGAATTATGGGAAACAAAATTAATATGAAAACTGATAAAAATCGGAAAATGATATGAAAAGCCATTTTGTGCATCAAGGTGCTGGACGTCGCAAATGCGCCGTGTCTGACATCTCCTCATCACTCACACAGAACTCTACGAGGACGTGGCGCACTCTGCGCGTCCGTCTAGCGGTTTTACGTTCTTGCCTAACTTGCGACCGTTTGCCACGTGCGTTGTGCGTGCTCAGTTCGGTGCGGACGCACTTAGTGTGTGGGTCTCTATTGATCATGATTCTATGCTACGACGGACGTTAAACTGTGCGGCAACACGGACGTGATCACTGTGTTCGTCTTTAAATATAGAACATTTTATAAAACTGTGTTTATATAGAAAGGTATGGCAGCTTCCCTGTATATCAGCAAAAAGGGAACATACAGGGTTATTGAGAGAGGTGAAAACCAGGAGAATGACTGGAGAACTGAAAATTCTAGGTCAAAATAGCCGATTTGGAAAGTGAGATAAATGGGGGAATTTTTCTGGTTCGGCTATTTTGACCTAGAATTTTCACTTCTCCAGTCATCTTCCTGGATTTCACCTCTGTCTGAATAACCCTGTAAGTTCCTCATGCTAAATAGTGAGGGAACTGCGTTCCCAAGCATTCCTGCAGGACTTGACCCCTGGGTAACATTGTAAATAAACCTTTCATTTACGATTGAAATTAGAATACAATCTCCAAACTCAATTTATATATTAACGAAAAAATATGGTAAGCGCCCACAACCTGTGCCACCACCGGAATCCCAATGCTAAACCAGATTGTTAGTGGTTCCCCTAAACCAGTGAGCAAAATCGTGTGTGTACATATCTGGTAGCGCGATAGTGGTCGCTCTCAGGTGGCTCCCATAAATAACATCGTCCACATGGATTTATATAAAAAAGAAGCAAAACACATGTAATGGTGCAGAGCGTACAATTCATATGCTGAGTACAGACTGCGTAGAATATTTCCACTCACAAGTGTAGAGCCCTGTCACTGACTCTGACTAGGTAAACGCATATGGGTATTTTTTCTTGGTGTTCCAAAGGTAACCCGCACCTCCCAAAAACGATCTCTCATCTCAGCGATGAATATATGAAAGAAGATGAGAACAAGGGAATTCCCTTGCGCAGATCTAACATATTAGGTAAAAGAATTATCTTGAAATGGGTTTCAACTCACATTTGATGGAGCTTAACCAAGCTTTAGATGAAGCGCCTGTGGATTTGTTGTGTAGGTCAAATCCATGAAAACCCTCACGACATCAGGGACATCAGGGTCTTTGCTCTTGAAAAATGTTTATTAAAATATTAAAACAGAATAAAATAAAACTGAATCAGTATCTAGCGAGGTCATCTTTATATCATTTTTATAACTACAATATATGCGCGCTCGTCAATGCTTTACCTCAACTGAGTTTTCCTCTTGCTTAGAATGGAATGTTTCTAGTGAGCTATAGCCTTTACAAGAGAGCAGATTATATGTTTTTAATGTGAGATTATTCCATAATCCTTTCCTTTTTCCTCTAACACTGTCGTTCAGGTGTGAAATAATGCTTGGTAAATGGTCACTACGCAGATGCTCATTACATCTAGGTATTTATTGTATGTTAGTAATAGAAGGTTTGGAAGGTGGTAATTATATGTGTATTGTATGGGCTGCAAAGAGCAGCGAGAACACAAGTTAACAGTGTTATTTCCTGAGATTTATTAATCTGATGCACTATAAGTATAGCATATATTTCCATTAACTATAATGAATAGATACTAGTAACGCTAGTTCTTATGTCTTGACAGAAAGACCTTATTTAAACGTTTATTGACTTTTGAGGAATGAGAGACATTGTCGAAACTCTCACTGGAAAAACTGGTTTGAAAAGAGGACAAGTACCAATGCTTCTTCTGTTGGTGCACTAACTGTTGAGCTATCACGGTGCTATTTGATGTTGAAGTAATTTATTTCTTAGGTCAGAGTTGCTCAGTCTTGGCTCTCCAGATGTTATGTAACTACATCTCCCATGATACTCAGCCACTCATTAGATCAAGACATTATTTATTTATTTACATATCTCAGCAATTACTGCTTAGACCACAGAGCTCACATGCTATATTTCCCCATATGCAGCAAAGAACTCTGGGTAAGACACGCAAATTACGTCTCCAATTTCTCACCTTTTTGCATCTTGGGTCTGTTTTAACACAGAACCCTACTTGCCAGTGTAATGCCATTCTGGATGGCTTTTTACTAAAGGTCAGGTTATATATACTGTATATATTACAAATTACATACTTGGTGCTAATGTTAGCGCTCACCTGCGCGAGCGTTAACGTCAGCCCAAGTATTTTCTGCATATTACAATCCAAACGCTAACGGGTTAAGTAACCCGTTAGCGTTTGGTATCTTGAGCTTTTCAGCGCAAGGTTACTGTACCTTTTTTTTTTTTTTTGTGAAAGGATTTTACCAGGAAGGATACATTGAGATTTCTCTCGTTTTCAAGTATGTCCTGGGTGGCGAGTATGTACCGTTAGGTGTCTTGCCCAAGGACACTTACTGGAGAGGTTGCTCGCTGGGATCGAACCCATGACTCCACAGGCTCTCTCCATGCAGAGCGTTGACATTACCTCTACTCCACCCACCCTATATTTAACATGGGGAGCGCAAAGTGTTAATCAGCGTTAGGATTACAAAGTGCTAACGCTGAGTAACGTCCAGCCACGGGTAACAAAAAGTTAACCAGAGCCAGGACTTGGTGCTAACAGATTCCGCTGGTGCAGAATCCATTAACACCAGCCCAAGAAATAACAAAATTAATCGTATACTCACCTCCTGTCCCGCGCAAGGACCGCGGCTCTGTCTGCCTCCGCAGTCCGGCGGGCCGCGGAATCAGGGAAAGACTGGGGAAAAAGTCCCCCCAGTCTCCCCCTGCGCATCACTACGCTGACCAGCCCAGGTCATGTGACCACCGGCGTCTGGGTCAATGGAGTCCTATGGTGTTATCGCTCTCACTCTCTCATACTGGTCACTGGAAGTTCAAAATGGCACCTCATGTCAACAAACTGTCTGAGGATCTGAAAAAAAGAATTGTTGCTCTACATAAAGAAGGCCTAGGCTATACGAAGATTGTCAAGACCCCGAAACTGAGCTGCAGCACGATGGCCAAGACCATACAGCGGTTTAGCAGGACAGGTTCCACTCAGAATAGGTCTCACCATGGTCGACCAAAGAAGTTGAGAGCACGTGCTAAGCATCATATCCAGAGGTTGTTTTTGGGAAATAGATCTATGAGTGCTAACAGCATTGCCGCAGAGGTTGAAGGGGTGTGGGTTCAGCCTGTCAGTGCTCAGACCATACGCCGCACACTGCATCAAATTGGTCTGCATGGCTGTCATTCCAGAAGGAAGCCTCTTCTAAAGATGATGCACAAGAAAGCCCGCAAACAGTTTGCTAAAGACAAGGAGACTAAGCACATGGATTACTGGAACCATGTCCTGTGGTCTGATGAGACCAAGATAAACTTATTTGGTTCAGATGGTGTCAAGCTTGTGTGGCGGCAACCAGGGGAGGAGTACAAAGACAAGTGTCTTGCCTACAGTCAAGCATGGTGGTGGGAGTGTCATGGTCTGGGGCTGCATGAGTGCTGCCAGCACTGGGAAGCTACAGTTCATTGAGGGAACCATGAATACCAACATGTACTGTGACATACTGAAGCAGAGCATGATCCCTTCCCTTCGGAGACTGGGCCGCAGAGTTACAGTTACAAGTATTTATAAAGCGCTAACAAGTTCGGTAGCGCTGTACAGTGGGAGGCCGAACAACAAATAAACATACAGGTTAAACGCACAGTACAATAGGTGAGAGGACCTTGCTCAAGAGCTTACAATCTAAAAGGATAGGGGTGACACACTAGGTGAGTGTGAAAGTAGCTGAGTGCATGTGGGCTGTGTGGGAAGATGTAGCAGAAAATGAACAGTGGGGGATTAGGGAGTGAGCTGATAGGCTTCTCTAAAGTAATGAGTTTTCAGAGACTTCTTGAAGGACTGGAGAGACGGGGAGAGTCTGATGTTGCAGGGGAGTTCTATAGAAAGGCGGCAGGTCGGGAGAAGTCTTGAAGGTGGGAGTTGGTGGTGCGGGTATGTGGAGCTGATAGCATTAAATCATTGGCAGAGCGAAGTGGTTCGGGATGGGATGTACCTGTTAATAAGGGAGGAGATGTAGGCAGGGGCGAGGTTGTGGAGAGCTTTTTACGTGAGCACTAATGTTTTGAAGTGGATTCTATAGGAGACAGGGAGCCAGTGTAGAGCAGTATTCCAACATGATAACAACCCCAAACACACCTCCAAGATGACCATTGCCTTGCTAAAGAAGCTGGGCGTAAAGGTGATGGACTGGCCAAGTATGTCTCCGGACCTAAACCCTATTGAGCATTTGTGGTGCATCTTCAGGAGGAAGCTGGTGGAGGAGCGCAAAGCATCTGCGTCAAATCCAAAAATAAAGTACAAGAAGATGCAGCTATCGAAGCATTCATGAGCTCCTTAAGACAGACAGCCAAACAGAAAGCAGAATCAAAAGCAAAACCTGCACAGAAAAGATAAAGAAAAGAAGAGAGAAAGTGGTGTCACTTTAGATTCTGATCTAACGTTCTCTCTCCACATCCAGACAGTGACAAAATGCTGCTACTATCAACTCAGGATCATTGCCCGCATCCGCCCCTTTCTGACACAAGATACTGCGAAGGTGCTGGTTCATGCTCTTGTCATTTTGCGGCTCGATTACTGCAACTCGCTCCATATTGGCCTCCCAACTCCCGTATTGCCCCTTTGCAATCTGCAATGAATGCAGGCACCAGGGTTATTCTTCTCACCAGGCTCACCTCACGTACATCCCCCCTCTGCCGGTCCCTCCATTGGCTTCCTGTACGTTTCAGGATACAGTTTAAAATATTGACGCTCATGTTCAAATCGCTCAATAACTCAACTCCTCCCTACATCTCTTCATTACTCCGCAAGCACGTCCCATCTAGACAACTCTCGCCTCCAAAACTTCTCACGGGCAGCTCCGGTCCTGGACTTGCTTCGCCCTTTCAAACTCTCCCCTAATCTTCAAGCCTTCAAGTAATCCCTCAAAACCCATCTCTTCAAATTAGCGTACCACATCACTGATGCAACTCATCCTTCTGCTCACCTACTCATACAGGATTGAAGCTGCTTCCACTGCCCCACCATTTCTAAACCACTGGCACTAATGATTCTGACATCCAATAAAACGCCCCTGGTTTTCCTCCACCCCAATCTCTATAGACTGTAAGCTCCTGTGAGCAGGGCCCTCTACACCTTGTGTTTCCATACTATGTACATTTATCTGTATCGTGTTCCCTTTTGGTTATTGTAAAATGCTGCGGACACTGTTGGCACCATATCAATGATGACAAATCTACCTTTCCTCTCTCGATCTCTCTTCTCCAGTGTTGGACCGTGTTACAGCCTGCCTATCGGCTGTCTCTGACTGGATGACTTCCCATTTCCTAAATCTCAACCTCTCGAAAACTGATCTTCTCATCAAATACCCTATTTGCTCTCACCTAATGTGTCACCCCTCTCCTCTTAGATTGTAAGCTCTGGAGCAGGGTCCCCTCTCCTCTTAGATTGTAAAGTCTGGAGCAGGGTCCCCTCTCCTCTTAGATTGTAAAGTCTGGAGCAGGGTCCCCTCTCCTCTTAGATTGTAAGCTCTCGAGCAGGGTCCTCCCTCCTTCTGTTACGTGTGTGTAACATATATGTATATTTGTTATTCTGTTTCTCCCATTGCTCAGTGCTAAGGAATTTGTTGGCGCTTTATAAATACTTGTAACTGTAACTAATTCAACTAAGGCAACAGATTCTGCCTCTTCTTTTGATTTGAGCGCGGAGAAAAACTGTTTTTCAGTTTTTTAAAATGTAGTTTTCTTAGCCTCGAAACGAAAATTTAAATAGTAATTTTGGCATGTTTCTTTTTTTTGTTGGTTGGGTTAGGGGCGCTCCACTTTTCTGTGCCTACAGGTTCCTGAGTTGCAAATCCAGCCCTGGCTGCAGGGCCTGCCAGCCGGTACCCTCACACTGCCCAGGCCAAAATCCTCACCATGGGGAAATATATAATTGCTGTGTGTGTATGCTCATATTCACTGCCTTTGAGCGTTTTATTGCTGTGGATCTTGTGTCTGCTCATATTCACTGCCTTTGAGAGTTTTATTGCTGTGGATCCCGTGTCTGCTCATATTCACTGCCTTTGAGAGTTTTATTGCTGTGGATCCTGTGTCTGCTCATATTCACTGTCTTTAAGAGTTATATTGCTGTGGATCCTGTGTCTGCTCATATTCACTGCCTTTAAGAGTTATATTGCTGTGGATCCTGTGTCTGCTCATATTCACTGCCTTTGAGAGTTTTATCGCTGTGCAGGGGCGGACTGACCCATCGTGCACTTGGGCGCCGCCCAAGGGCCCACGGGTTGAGGGGGGCCCAGATTCCATGCTGGATTCTCGCGCTGCAATCCGATCCCATTCGGATTGCAGGCGGTCCAGCAGTTCACGGCAGCAGGGGGTGCCCAGTCTGAAATAAATTGAAGAAAGGGCCGGAGGCTGTGTGCATGTGTCACTACCACCTGACTGGCCAACCGAGTAACACGCATGCAAGCAGATGCATGCCCTTTCTTTAACGTGGAGTCTCACTATTCTGGACTGGGCACCCACTGGGAAGGGAATCAAAGCCACGGTGCACCCTCTGGCAGTGGCACCCCAGTGCTGACAAGATGGCTCCACGCGCAGGCACAGCCGCAATCCTAACATGGTCTGGAGGGACCCCTGCTGACTCCGTACACAGCCGCTGCTGACTCTGCACACAGCCCTACCGTGGATGGAGGCTGGTAAATATAGAATAAATAATTGCTGTTTGCTCATATTCCCTCGGTTTGCTGGGAGTTTTATTGCAGTGGATTCTGATACGTTCATACACACCGCACATTGCATTACTGGGAGTTTCATTGCTGTGGATTCTGATACGCTCATACACACCGCACATTGCTGGGAGTTTATTGCTGTGTATTCTGATACGCTGACACACACTGCACATTGCTGGGAGTTTTATTGCTGTGGATTCTGTGATACACACTGCATATTACTGTGAGTTTTATTGCTCTGGAGCTCTGGGATACGCATATACACTCTGCACAATACTGTGAGTGGTATGGCTACATACCCCTGGGGTGTAGGGGATTTATGGTTATGTTGTGAACGTATGGCTGTGTGTGTAAATGCATGCATTTATCTTCAAACAGGCTGCTGTGAGTAAAATTCTGCGCCTGTGACCTTGTCGCAGTCCGGCGTTGCCCCCTTGCCCTGCATCCTAAAGGCTGGTATTGCTCCTAGATTCGCCACATTATCTGCTGCCTGCACTGTTTAATCTATTCAGAGAACACCGAATGGCAGTGAAATATCAGTGAAATGCCCTGATATTCGGTGGTTTAATTCGGCAAATTTAAGACGGCGAATCCCATGGGGATTATTCGTTTCATGTGCACAAAAAGTCTCTTTATATATAAATTTTTTAGGATTTTTGTAATTTGTTTTCAGCGAATTTCAATTCCGATTTTTTTTACATGGCGTATTTTTTTTTTATTCTGTAACAGACCTTTTTATTATTATTCATAGCTCCTTATATATTATTTCCAGGCATTTTCATGGCTTGTCGGGCGGCTTGTCGGCTTTTTCTGGCGGCTGGTCTGTTTGGTGGGTCGTTGGCAGTGTATGGATCGATTTGGCGGTCTGTTTGGCGGGTTGTCTGCATTTATCGCGGCTTTGCGGCTGCGTTCGGCGGTTTTTCAAATCATTTGGGTGGTTTTGTGGTGGTTTTAGCATGTGTTTGGCGGGTAGATTCACAGCACTTCGGTGACCCTGCTGTGAATGCTGAATTCACCGCATGATCGTCGAATTTAACTCGCCGAAGTGGGGAAAACGAGAGAGTACTGAAATGTTGGTGACATTGCGGTGCTCTCTGAATAAACCCTCAAATATCCCTTAGCACTAAAATATCCTTATCCTTATCTCCAATCTTCCTGTCCTACCCTAACCCAAAGTTCTCTTTTTTTTAATGCTTTATTTATAATTTTTCACGTCACAGAGTCAGACATAGTCAACATAAAAATAGGCCGCGCAAGGCCACACCACAACTCCTCAAGAGGCTGTGCAGCAAAAAAAAGGAGATTAAAGACCTGCAATGTGAAAAGTGGGTACGACAGTCATAAAATATCAGCACGAAGCAGACAGCCAGGAGTTCACAAGGAATATAAAAAAAAGGGAAGGGAGAGATGAAGGGGAGAAGAGAAGGGAACCCCCCACAGTTCATAAATAAGACCACCTTAGGGCCAAGGAGCAGAGAGAGCCTAGGTGACTGCACACTGCGTTCCAAAGGTGAGACCAAACCTCCATGTCCCCTAAAAAAAAGGGGTAAAAAAGAGGGGAAATGAACAGGGGGGGAAATGGATGGGATGGGGGGGCACTAAAGTCAACCAAATAAATTCACCAACTGGAACGAGATGAGTGCTATTCTGAGGAGGCCAGCAAAAGAAATATCAAAGATGGGCAAAGGGGAAAAAAATGTCCAAGACCATCAATCTTGTGTAGCGCTGTGTTAAAATCTTGCTGTGGCATTACCTATTTTTGGCCACAAGATGGAGACAGTCGCGATTAGAGACACTGGACATTGGGACTACATTTCCCGGCATGCTTTGCAAGGAGACAGGAAGTGGGTGGGGACTGGACACTTACATCCTCCACCTCGTGGAGAATGCGCCAGAGCGCGCCAGGGAACGAGAGAAAGCAGACGCACTGAAGACATCGCGAGAGGGCCTAGGCCAGAGCCCGAGTGAGACCTGTCAGTCCTTATTGGGTCACTCAACCTGAGGAGAAGGAGACTTGCCAGAATCCAGGAATTGCTGCAGACCGGAGGAACCGAAGACCTCGAGTGAGGAGTCACCGCGAGTTGATCGGGTACGGAGAGCAGGCGGTGAGCTGGACAAGCTGCAGAAAGTCAGACAACGGATCCGGCCGCTAGTATCCCCAGTCAAAATCGAGCGGAGAGACGTCCTGGGTCAGCGGAGCCTAAAGCAATCGTCGGATGGGTGAGAGGCCTCGAAGGCTGTTTTGTGATTAAAGGACACGCTGCTGTTTTCTCTTTAAAGTCCACAGGGCCCCAACTTGACTAGTCGAAGACATTCCTTAAGTAAATTCACTGGCCAGTTGAACAGTACCCGGGTACCACACACACAGATACACACCTTTTACATTCCGGGACTTAACCTGTGCAGGACTCACTTTTGTTACGAATCGGAACAGGGGTTAAAGATACGTTCCGAATATATTTTTTCTCTTTTCCGCTGCGCGTTTATCGTAATACGAAGAGATTGCATTCTTGGGTTCCGCTACGTGTCCCTTTTTCGAATATTCGTGCAACTGCATTTCTTTTCTGTTCGGTTACGAATATTTTATTTTCCGAAATACGACGCCTCGTGTTTCGGTTCTTTTCCGCAACGCGTTTTTACCGCGATACGAAAGTACTGTAAAATACCTGTGAATACCGTGTCTCAACATCTGCTTATTATTTAGTAAACTATTTAAATTATAAAAACTCACAACGGTGTTGGAGTATATTTATTCCCTAGTGCGGGGAGACTGACCCGTGGTTCAATTTTCAGCGGCTCCTCCGGGAGTGAGCGCTACACTTGTCTGGGTCTTTTGAGGTCTCGGTGCCGGTGGTGAAGGTGACAGGTCTCTAACAGCACCCACCGAACCTGTCATCAAACCCATAGCCATCAGATGAACCCGGGCCTCCTCCTCATCGATGCTGCAAGAACCTCATTGCTGTTCTGGATTAGCAGGGACCCCTACATTCCCCATCGATATCAGACATCGTGTGACCAGAGGACTGCCGTGATGGTCCCAAACTGTCGCCGAGCTACCAAGGCCAAAAACGTCAGGTCACGGAGAACGGTAATCTCCATAGCCTCAAATCAGACCGGAGGAGCCCGGATCGTCACTCCCAACAGCTGCTCATGGACAAGGATGTCCCCCTTTACTACGACGACATCTTTGGGAGCAGCCTGGAGAGACGCCATTGCCTTCTTGACCCGGAATGCAGGACATACTTGAAAATGAAAGAAATCTCAATGTATCCTTCCTGGTAAAATACTTTATAAATAAATAAATAACACGGGGTCCGGGGCTCCTCCAGATAAGACCAGGACAGCAACCACAAAACGATTAACGAACGTCAGGAGCGCAGGGTTGGGTATAGATTCCGGGATTACCCCGCAACTGGAGGTTCCGGCGGCGGAACCACAGCCGACTGCAGTCCAGTAACCTGAGTCTGGAGCGCCGTAACGTACGAGGAGGTAGTGACCTCCATTCCTTTCAAATTGCAAGTATGGGCGCCAAACTCCAAGAGCAGGCTTCCTCCAAGAGGTCAGCGAATTGGACTCGCCCGAAGTGCGGCGAATCAGAGAGCACTGAAATGTCGGTAACATTACGGTGCTCTCTAAATAACCCTGTAATTTAACTCAAACCCTAACGTAAACCAAACCCTATCTTTTTAAAAGTAATCTCAATCATAATTTTAACATTAATTGTAACCCCAAACCAAACCCTAATGGTAACCATATATGCAAACCTAAAACTAACGGCAATCCTAAACCAAACCCTGATCCTAAAAGTAACAGTAACTCTAACATGAAAAGTATCCCGAAGCCTAACTAGCTTCTGGTATGGGAGTACAGAGGGGGGCATAGAAGAAGTACAGAGGACCAGCCACCGAACAGGTGAAAAAAACAAAAAAAAACACCAACTTTTAAAAGGCGTTTTTGGCGAATTGCCATGTTTTTTTTTATAGCCAAATGGCCATGAAATTGCACTGTACGGGGAAATTCACTGTTCGGTGTTATTTTGTGCCCAATTCGGTGCTCTTTGAATATTCCCTAAAGAGCACTGAATGGTGAATTCCATTGCAATGTGCAATTTCGCGGCCATTTGGCTATTCAGAGAGCTGTAAACTCTCCAAATACTGACGAAGTGACAGCTAAGGCTAGGGTCAGACGAACGCATTTTTATGTTGTCTGTGAAAAAGTGCGTTCGAACGAATGGACGCATTTTTTCACAGAATACGTGATAGTGGTCATACTATGCGCATTTTCGTCCGTGATTTTGTACGGATCATCAATAAAACACTTTTTGTGTCTGGACGTTATGTTGGCCGGACATTAGCAGCGTCTGACGTCTCCTAATCACGCACACATGCCGCTAGCGGACGCAGCGCACTCTGTACGTCAGTACCTGCGGTTTCACGTTCTCGAAAAAATGCGTTCATTTTCCACTTGCGTTGCGCAGCCGGACTTTTGTGCGACCGTACTTCGTATATTGGCAGTCATTGCCCGGCATCTGCTGCTAGTGCGGCCGTGATTAAGTGCGGCTGCACGCGCGTTCGCACTGCCTCAGTCTGACCCTAGCCAAAATACGGTGCAGTTCACCTTAGATCGCCGCAATTCGGCGACCTTTGGTGGCAGTGAAATTGTCCCATAGAGTAGTAATGGTTAATCTATTCAGAGACTCTGAACTGCACTGAAATGTTAGCAAAATTCCCTTTTTTTCCCCCACCGATTTTTCGGTGCTTCAGTTCGACAGGCTTAAACAGGTGAACCCCATAGAATTCAATGTAGAATTTTTTTTATCATTTTTACTATTTTTTATTTAACCGTTTATTTTTTTCAGTTCTAGCAAAGAGCCTTTATTTATTTATTTTTTTAGGTATTTTTCTGGATTTTTTTTAGGCGAACATTTCGTTCCCTTATTTTGATCTCTCAGGGAGCCGGCAAACACATCGGGCAATATTACAAAGTTGGTGCTAACTTAACCAGAGCAGTTGGAAACTTCCCAGAGCCATTATAGCCTAGGGAGGTTTACAGTTTACAACAGCTCTGGTTAAGTTAGCACCAACATTGTAATATGGCCCATTGTCTATGGAGTTGTTAAATTAACAACAGCTCTGGTTAAATTAGCACCAACTTTGTAATATAGCCCTAGGAGTGTTCAGCTTTGAGGCAGAAGTGTATATAGCAGGGGCGGATCCAGAGGGGGGGCAACGGGGCAATTGCCCCCCCCCGAGATTCTGAAAAAAATTACTGCCTCTCTGCCTTCAGCTCTGAGCTCAGCAGCAGACTGCATTACCGGGCCGGCCAAACTGAAGCAGCGCGCGCCGTGACCCGCGGCGCGCACTGCCTGCCTGATGAAAAAAATGTAACTCCGTCTGTCACTCTGTCCCCTGAATGAAAACTCCGCCGCCGGTGCTCTCACGCTGGGCCAGCCTGGCTTGCCTTGCCGCCGCGGCCGCACTCACTCGATGCGAGCGAGCTGCGCCAGCGAGCAGGAAGTGAGCGAACCAGCCATGCCGCCTCACGTGTCAATCCGGGGCGGGCGCCCAGGGTCACATGGGGAGTGTCAGTCACATGGGCGGGAAGCCTCAAGCCGGGAAAGCTAGCAGGAGCCAGGAGGCTCCACACTGTCTGTCTCAAGGCGAGATTTCCCAAAGCAAGCTAGATTCTGGAAGCAAACAGATCTGCTCTTCATAGTGTGAGCTGAGCCTGAGCATAGAGAGGTAAAAAAAGTTTGCAAAGCTCACAAGACATGTCAGACGAGAGCACTTACACTTCATTAAACCTGCACCGACTCTGACCTCCAATCTAAATTCTGTACTACTATTTTGAAGTGCACCTGCTGGCTGGCTCTGCTGCACACAGTACAGCAGCATGTGTGCAGCAGTCAGTCAGTGAGTGAAAAACAATGTGTTCTGCAATATCACTAATAAAAATATTAAAGAGAATGGGTCCAAGTACTGACCCCTGAGGTACCACACTGGTAACAAGACCTTGCGCACTCGCAGCAGGCCAGCGGAACTTAGCCACAGCTGAGGGTCAGCTCAGGCCTCAGCTGCGGCTAAGTTCCGCTGGCCTGCTGCGAGTGCGCAAGGTCTTGTTACCAGTGTGGTACCTCAGGGGTCAGTACTTGGACCCATTCTCTTTAATATTTTTATTAGTGATATTGCAGAAGGTATTAATGGTAAAGTATGTGTAGCGCTGGTTTTAAATCCCCTGCCGTGTAGTACTTATTTATGGCCACCGGAGGGAGACAAGCGCGATGTGAGACACTGAACATTGGGACTACATTTCCCGGCATGCTTTTCGGGCGGGGACAGGAAGTGGGTGGGGGAGAGACGCTGACATCCTGAGCCTCGTGGAAAGAGCTGGCAGAGCATGCCTAGGAGTGAGAGAAGCAAGACGCAGTGTAGCTGAACGGGACAGTGACCAGGCCGGAGCGCAGGTGGGGCCTGACCGAGCTGGAGACCGGGTTTTCCGCCTTTATCTAATGAAGCCCCAGTGATCCACCACAGTAACCTGAGCTGATACCGAGTGAGCTGGAGGACCACGAGTTAGGAGAACCGCAGATCGATCCAAGAGGGAGTGCAGGCGGTGAGCTGGACTTCTGAGGCAGATACAGACAAGCCAGACAGTGGAGCCGGTGACACAGAGAACCCCAGTCAAAATCGAGCGGAGAGACGTCCTGGGTCGAGCGGAGCACAGAGTATCTGGCGGATGGGTGAGAGGCCTTCCAGGCCGTTGTGAAAAATCTAAAGCACGCTGCAATTTGTTTCAAAACCCTCAGGGCCCCAACGTGACTAGTCGAAGATACCTCATAAATAGTTCACTGGCCAGTTGAATATTGTACCCGGTTACCAATACACACATACACATACATTCTTTGGGACATAACCTGTACAGGACTCACTCCCCAACCACAAAGGGGGTTAAAGATATATTTTTCTCTTTTCCGCTGCGCGTTTCTCGCATTACGAAGCATTGTATTTCTTTTCCGCTGCGCGTTTCCCGCATTACGAAGTACTGTAAATATATATATAAACCGTGTTACTCATTATATGCCAGTTTATCCAGTAAACTATATAATTTATAAAATCCACGACGGTGCTGGAGTATATTTATTCCCTAGTGCGGGGAGACTGACCCGAGGTTCTGTTTCAGCGACTCCTCCGGGAGTGAGCGCTACACGTGGGGGCTCGTCCGGGATCCAGTCTCTGGAAAAACCGCATTTAAAGGGTTAAATATGGATCCAGACACTGCTGCCAAGTGGTGTGAGGAGCACAGTAGTCAGTTAGAATTGTGTATAGTCATGGATATTCCTGCAGACACTTGGGCCGAAGATCAGATTCGCCAGGCCGTGGCCGCGCTGACACCAGATCATCGGGGGTTAATCCTGGACATTAAAGAGAACCCAGATACCTCTCACACGCATGTTCTTTTTGAGTGGAGAAAGGGTGTTCAAGTGTGTTTTCAGGGCGCGAGCGTGAAGCTGACCGATGAGGTGGAAGTCCAACTGATTCAGCCAAGTGCGCCACGTGGCGAATCCGCGAGTGTTCCCGCGCCCAGTCCGTTGGCCATGATCGGGCCTGAATTTATAGTGGCTATTGGATATTTTCTGGCTAAATGTCAGAGAACAAGCCCTCCGCACACTAACTTTGGTTATCGACAGTTGAGAAATTTTACAGGAAATGTACCAACTCCGGCGGGAGAAGAAACCTTCGAAGAATGGGTGGAACAGGCAATGCAGGCTTTGGATGAGTGGGACGTCCCTGAAGCACAGAAAAAGCAAAGGATCACTGAGAGCTTAAAGGGAGCTGCGTCAGAGGATGTAAGAAACCTGAAATTGAGTAAAAGAGACTGCACTGCTTTAGATTATTTAAATGTACTGGAGGAAGTTTTTGGGCAAACGGAAAAGGCTGTAGAGCTCGTATATCAGTATGAACACACCTACCAGCGGAATGGTGAGAGAATGACTGAATATATGAGGCGCCTAGATAAGATTCTGCACCAGATACTCCTCAAGAAAGGGGCCGAACCGGCTGGAATAGATAAGATCCGAATAAACCAGATCCTGAGGGGCGCTCAACCTCTAGATCCAGTGATGCTGCAGCTGAGAATCAGGGAGGGTAATCAAGAACTGAAGTACCTGGAACTGATCCGAGCTGTCAGAGAGGAGGAGGCTTTACTGGAAGAAAAATCCTTCAGGAGAGGAGAAAGAGCTTACGCGCAACCTGTGAGGCATAACGAATGTTTGCAGCCTGAAAGTGACTCGTTGGATGCCTATGGATCCGACGTGGACGAACAAGAGCATCTGATCGCTTTTAAATCCACAGAGAAGGCTGTCAAAGAATTAAACCTCTCTGCGCATGGTGAGTTGCACAAAACTGTTAAGAAGGTACAAGAAGCTCAAGCTGAATTGCAACAGGCGCACGCGGAACTGTGCCGAGCATTGTTGAAGGTGACAGAGACACAGACAGAGATGCAGAAGTTCCTTACAGACATACAGACAACCGGAGTTGCTGTGGCGTCTAGCCAGGGTCCTTCAACCGAATCACAGCGGGCGAATGCGTCTCCGCTTTCAAAGAAGAGATGTTTCAGTTGTGGAGAAATGGGCCATTTCCGCGCACAATGCAAAAGCCAAAAGCCTGAAGGAAATAGAGTTGAGGAGTTCTTGAAAGCTTTGGAAGGACTGTTATCTACCTTACCGGCGGGAAACGCCAGAGGGCACAAGTGAAGGAGCAACCTGGGTCCCTGAAAGTTGAAACACGCTCCAAAAATCAAGCCAGGACTAAGAGGGCAAGAGGGCCCAAGGTCTGGCCAACTGCCGAGCCTGCCAGGACTGAAAGAGTCACTCCCTTAGCATCCGGACCTACGTCATGGGGAAGCAATGCACACCCAAAACCTACACGGGCCAAGAAGAAGGCCAGGGTACAACAAACTGGGTCTAAGTGTCCTGGTACCACCACCAAGTTTCCTGACCAGCTGATAGGTCCTTCCCCTATTGTGCCAATCCAAGTGGAGGGAGTCTACACTAAAGCCCTGTTGGATTCAGGGGCTCAAGTGACATTGATCTACCGAGACTTCTATGAGAAACACTTGAAGCACATCCCTCTGCAGAAATTGAAGGATCTGGAAATCTGGGGTATCGGAACTGAGAAACTCCCTTATGACGGGTATCTACAGGTGAAATTGGAGATCGGATCCGAAGTCATCGGACAGTCCGGAGGTTGTGATGCATTGGCCATTGTGTGTCCTCGGCCTTCAGGGGCAAAAAGGAGTTCCATGATAGTGGGGACGAATACTGATTTGGTGCGACGTCTCCTGACACCCATCGTATTGGAAGACGGTTCTACTGAAGGGGTACACCCAATGTTACGTCCAGTCTATCAGAGAATGGTCGAAGAACAGAAGGCACCTGCCGAAGTGGGGCGCCTATGGAGATTAGAAGGAACAGAAAAGGTTCTGCAATCGGGAGAAGTAGCGAGCTTCCGGGCCTCAGTCAAGTTGAACGGATCGCAAACCAGGGCCCTATGTGGTACTGGAAACCGATTTTAATCATGGGAGTGAAGCCGGAGTAGAAGTAATCCCTGAAATAATCTCCACTAAAGCTTTGGAAAGAACACGAGGAAGAGTCTCAGTCAGCGTGTGCAATGTGTCTGATTCTCCAGTAGTCCTTAAAGCACGAATGCCTATCGGGCAAGTAGCGTCCGCTACGCCCCTCTCTCCTACCGATTTAGGAGGGGGAGTGGATAAAGAGATTCCAGATGAAAGGTTCTACCCCAAGGACGCTCCCATTTCACCTGAGTGGAAGAAACGTCTTCAGTCCCAAGTTCTAAAGTGGAGAGACTTGTTCTCGAAAGATGAGTTCGACGTGGGCCTAGCTAAAAGTACTGAGCACCGCATTCGATTACAAGAGGATAAGCCGTTTCGTGAAAGGTCAAGACGAGTTCCGCTGGGAGACTTGGATGATCTACGAAAACAGCTGAATGAACTGCAAAGAACCAAGGTGATCCAAGAGTCCAGGAGTCCATATGCATCTCTAATAGTAATGGTCCGGAAGAAGAATGGTTCTGTCCGCCTATGCATAGACTATCGCACGCTGAATCGGAGAACCATCCCAGATCAATATGCTACTACTCGGATAGAAGATGCCTTACAGTGTTTGTCGGGAGCAAAATGGTTTAGTGTACTAGACCTGCGAAGCGGGTATCACCAGATACCAATGCATCCTGAAGACAAAGAGAAGACTGCGTTCATCTGCCCATTGGGGTTCTTCAAATTTAACAGAATGCCTCAAGGCCTTACTGGGGCTCCAGCCACGTTCCAATGGTTAATGGAGAAGACAGTCGGGGACATGAATCTGATCGAAGTATTAGTGTACCTGGATGACATAATTGTGTTCGGGAAGACTCTGGAAGAACATGAACAACGTTTGGAGAAGGTCTTGAAGAGGCTCCATGAAGAGGGATTGAAACTATCTCTGGAGAAATGTCAATTCTGTTTACCATCTGTTACGTATCTGGGACATGTGGTCTCAGCAGAAGGCGTTTCGACAGATCCTCGGAAGTTGGAGGCCGTAGCTTCTTGGCCTAGACCCCGAAGCGTTACTGAACTTAGATCTTTCTTGGGGTTCTGCTCTTATTATCGAAGATTTGTAGGAGGATTCGGAAAAATAGCTCAACCACTGAACAAGCTCCTACAGAAGGAAAGCACCGAAGAAGGCTGCAAGGTCTCTGACCGAAATCCGTCAGCTCCAGGGCCAAGTTCGAGAGTCTATGCAGGGAGAATGGACTAGTCAATGTGAGGGTGCTTTTACGAAGCTGAAAGCGAGCTTAACTCGAGCTCCTGTCTTGGCCTATGCGGATCCTCACAAGCAATACGAGTTACATGTGGATGCCAGCAGAGAAGGCCTAGGAGGAGTCCTGTATCAAGAGTATGGTGGATTACTGAGGCCTGTAGCGTATGTGAGCCGGAGCCTTACGCCTTCAGAAAAGAACTATCCTACCCACAAGTTGGAGTTCCTAGCCTTAAAGTGGGCAGTGGTAGACAAGCTAAAGGACTATCTGTATGGGGCCGAGTTTGTGATAAAGACAGATAACAATCCTCTTACCTACGTCCTTACCACTGCAAAACTGGACACAACGGGACATCGGTGGTTGACCGCTCTGTCAGGGTTTCGGTTCAGCCTGAAATATTGCCCTGGGGTGAATAATCGAGATGCTGATGCTTTGTCGAGAAGACCCTACACTACAGAATGGACTCAGTTAACGCCAGATGGGGTACAAGCTTTGTGTCAAGGAGCAGAGCGCCGGGTCAAGGGAGGGATTGAAGCGGAGGCCATAGGAGTCATGGCTGCGGCTATTCCGGAGTTCTACTGCAACCCTACGCAGTTGAGGGATGAAAGTCTGCCTACCTTTTCAAAACAGGATCTGAAAGCTGATCAGGCTAGAGACCCCTTAATTGCGTTAACCATAAAGGCCCTAACTGCGAACCAGCGGGAAATTCTGCTGACCAATTCCCCAGATGGAGCCAAATTGGTCTACAAAGAGTGAGAACGGTTGAAGATGTTGGATGGGGTGGTCTACCGAAGGGGCCCCTCTACCAATGCTGAAGAGACCCAACAGTTGTTCCTTCCCACTAAACATAGGGAGAGTGTACTGCAATCGCTACATGATGAGCATGGACATTTGGGCGCAGAAAGGACTTTTAAGCTGGTGCGAGACAGGTTCTATTGGCCTTGCATGAGAGCTGAAGTGGAAAGTTACTGCCATTCATGTCTGAGGTGCATTCAAAGGAAGACCCTACCGACTTGAACCGCTCCAATGAGCCATCTGCAAAGTCAAGGACCCATGGATTTGGTGTGCATTGACTTCCTGTGCTTAGAGCCGGATACTAGTGGGCAGGGAAATATTCTAATAGTGACTGATCACTTCACACGTTACGCCCAAGCCTTTTCTACAAGAGACCAACGCGCTCCAACGGTGGCGAAAGTTCTGATGGAAAAGTTCTTTGTTCACTACGGCCTACCAAGGAGAATACACTCTAATCAGGGTAGAGACTTTGAAAGCCGGCTTGTTGGGCAATTACTGGAACTGCTGGGAATCCAAAAGACCCGAACTACACCAAATCACCCTCAAGGTGATGCTCAACCCGAAAGGTTCAATCGCACGCTGCTAAATATGCTGGGGACACTGTCAAACACAGAGAAGCAGAGCTGGAGTCGTCACATAGCTACGCTGGTGCATGCGTATAACAGTACTGAGAGTGATGCTACTGGATACTCACCGTACCGTCTTATGTTCGGAAGAGAAGCTCGACTGCCGGTTGATTTGGCGTTTGGGTTATCTCTGGACCAGACGTCGGTAGCTTCCCATAGAAATTACGTGGATAGACTTCAAAAGAATCTGGCCTCTGCGTTTGAACAGGCCCGTTTGACCTCAGGAAACAGGGAGCAAAGGAATAAACGGAACTATGACTTGAAAGTTCGGATACAGGATCTACAACCCGGTGATAGGGTTTTGTTGAAGAACTTGGGTGCTGCTGCGAGGCACAAGTTAGCGGATAGATGGAGTTCTCAGGTCTACATTGTCTGCAAGCAACTGCCGGGTCTGCCGGTGTATCAAATCCGGCCGGATGGAAAGGCTGGGCCTCTTAAGAACTGGCACCGGAATCATTTATTACCTTTGAGAGAGGCTGTGAGGATACCAGTTGGGGACGAACTTTCTCTGCCAAATCCGCCTGCTCCACGTTTGCCTCCCGTTACTCGGTCTCAGCAGACCCGGGCTGTCGAAGAGAGCGAAAGGGACAGTGAGGAAGAGAGTTTTTGACTGGACTGGCTGCGCTCACCGGAGCCTGAAGAGGTTATCTCAGTTCCTGAAAGGTGGGAAAGTAATTTGAGGCCTAAGGCTCCTGAATTTCAGTTAGAAGTCCCCGAGACTATTGAAATCCCTGTAGTTCCTGAAGTCGAATCTTATGACTACAGTTCTATGCCTTCACTGGAAGGATCATACTCCGAAGAGATGTCTGCTCCAGTCGTAGAAAGGAGAACTGAACCCGCGCCCATAGTACTTCCACCTGAAGAGGAACTGATTGAACCAAAACGCTCTGTTCGACCGCCCCAGCGACTCACCTACGGCTCACCAGGACATAGCACTGAAGAAGCTGTCACCACAGTGCGAAGGTTGCCCGAAGTGTCTACTATGTTAGCTGAGGTAGTCCAAAGCATGAGTCAACTTGAGGAAGTGTATCTAACCCACTGTATGCTTGCTGCTGAGCCTGTATATGTTGCCTAATAGATGTGGAAAATGTAATGTAACTGTTGTACCTCCTTGGAGAGACCCAAGAGTTCTAGGAGGGGGAGAGTGTAGCGCTGGTTTTAAATCCCCTGCCGTGTAGTACTTATTTATGGCCACCGGAGGGAGACAAGCACGATGTGAGACACTGAACATTGGGACTACATTTCCCGGCATGCTTTTCGGGCGGGGACAGGAAGTGGGTGGGGGAGAGACGCTGACATCCTGAGCCTCGTGGAAAGAGCTGGCAGAGCGTGCCTAGGAGTGAGAGAAGCAAGACGCAGTGTAGCTGAACGGGACAGTGACCAGGCCGGAGCGCAGGTGGGGCCTGACCGAGCTGGAGACCGGGTTTTCCGCCTTTATCTAATGAAGACCCAGTGATCCACCACAGTAACCTGAGCTGATACCGAGTGAGCTGGAGGACCACGAGTTAGGAGAACCGCAGATCGATCCAAGAGGGAGTGCAGGCGGTGAGCTGGACTTCTGAGGCAGACAAGCAAGACAGCGGAGCCGGTGACACAGAGAACCCCATTCAAGATCGAGCGGAGAGACGTCCTGGGTCGAGCGGAGCACAGAGTATCTGGCGGATGGGTGAGAGGCCTTCCAGGCCGTTGTGAAAATCTAAAGCATGTTGCAGTTTGTTTCAAACCCACAGGGCCCCAACTTGACTAGTCGAAGATACCTCATAAATAATTCACTGGCCAGTTGAATATTGTACCCGGGTACCAATACACACACACTCATACATTCTTTGGGACATAACCTGTACGGGACTCACTCCCCAACCAGATCAAAGGGGGTTAAAGATATATTTTTCTCTTTTCCGCTGCACGTTTCTCGCATTACGAAGCATTGCATTTCTTTTCCGCTGCGCGTTTCTCGCATTACGAAGCATTGTATTTCTTTTCCGCTGCGCGTTTCCCGCATTACGAAGTACTGTAAATATATATATATACCGTGTTACTCATTATATGCCAGTTTATCCAGTAAACTATATAATTTATAAAATCCACGACGGTGCTGGAGTATATTTATTCCCTAGTGCGGGGAGACTGACCCGAGGTTCAATTTCAGCGGCTCCTCCGGGAGTGAGCGCTACAGAGAGTTCAGAGAAGGGCTACTTAAATGGTGTACGGCTTGAAGGAGAAAAGTTACCAGGAAAGGCTTAATGATCTTAACATGTATAGCTTGGAAAAAGACTAGACAGAGGAGATATGATAGAAACATTTAAATACGTAAAGGGAATCCACAAGGTAGAGGTAGGGAGTATATTTAAAAGAAAACAAAGTAGCAAAACAAGAGGCCATAGTCTTAGATTAGAGGGGCAAATGTTTAAAAGTAACATCAGGGAGCATTATTTTACTGAGAGGGTGGTGGATACATGGAACAGCCTTCCAGTTGAAGTGGTAGAGGCCAAAACAGAAAAGCTCTTAAACACCAGGTTGGAAAGGTGAAGGGTGCGTCTAGATTCCAGCGGCGGCCAGTTTAACTCTTTTAAAATGTCACAATGGTGGGTCATGTAGGTATACAGTAAGTATACCCATGGATGTTATTGTCTTGGTTAGAAATACAATGTATCCATGCATATGAATGCATTACAACAGTCGACATTTTGTAAAGTGACAATGTATCATTATGTCTTTTCAGTAAGATACTCACTGTATAGGGCAGCCAACGTATTATGATCTACTCACTATCACTGAAAGGGTATGTTTGCCAATGTTAGTGTATCCATATCATCACATATCATGTTAGATATTAAGGGCTTAGTCACTAACTACTGTTGGGATACCGAAGATCAGTGTAGTTGAAAATAATGTAAAAAAAAAAAAAAATCACCTTTGCTGCATGTATGGTTAACTTCAGCAATCCATAAAGCAAAATCCAACAACAGCAGATGAAGATGCTGCAAGCAGCAGTGAACAACAGTACCACGATTAATCCGACAAATGAGTCGTTTGCAACTATTCTCCATTCAAACTTGTTTCACTGTTGTTTGCAGCGATAATCAGTGATCTTTATTGAACTTCGTTAGAAATTGTTAAAACAACGGTAAAACCAAAGCTAAAACAACTTCAGTGACATTTACATTTAAATTTTTTACTATTGGCAGCTCGCCACCTTGTGGCCACTGATCTTAATGCCAGGTCAAAAATACTGCTGATTTTAAAAAAAGAAGCATAGATTTAGATGCTTTAAAAAAACAATATTTTTAACACCAAGAAAATGTGCCCGCATGGTTTTCTGATGTGAGTTTGATGCAAAAATGAGGCTTGTTTTAGTTTTGTATCCCTAATGGTAACCATAACCCAGAAAAGAAGCTAAAATGTAAATCCTAACCCAAATATTTATGGCCCACTGCCACTAAAAAATGATATGTCTTATTGTGTTTATTTCATGTTGCTGATATCTTACATGTACTTTGTTTTTCTCTCGTTTGTTTAGTTAAGAGAATATTTTCCTCTATATGTGTCACTGGGTGCATCCATTGTGTGAGTTTTTGTGTTGTAATCCCCCCCCCCATATCTTTACATCACTTGCTCCTTACTCTGTGGCATTGATCATAGAATGGAATCTATGGGTCAATCCCCGACTCAAATCATTGTATTACGTGGGATGTATTCAAATGACATCTCCAGGGGGTAGATTAGAAGTCTTTTAAGCTTCCTGTATTATCTCATTCAGCTGCCAGCTCTTATTTCTCGAGACCAGTAGCCTCCTAATGCCTTATCTAAACATTCACTCCTCCACCTCATTAACTGTTAAATACTGTAGATTAAGTAAAAAAAAAAAAGCAGTAAAGAAAAGCTTTTGCACAGATTTTAGTAAATGTTGCATCATGGAAAAAATCCAGATTAAAAAACTCTAATTTTATTTTCCTTTTTGCATGCAATTACTTCAAACAAAAACAGCAGCATGGTTTTTATAGAGTGTTTTTTTTGTAATGCACAAGTAATCTAGTTACAGGTTGTGCAAGTGGTAGTGATTGAACCCTATTAATAACCCTAACCATAACTTGCATCAAAAAATACTCCTACTATGGTGTTAAGTATGGTGCTAGGATGCACTGAAAAAAACAACATGAGTGCAATGTTCCCATCAAAATATTTTAATTTTCCCAGTGCCCTATCACTTGGTGTGAGCTAAAACGTCAACGCTTCATGAAAAATTTAGCACGAGTTGCTAAAAGGTAGCGCCTGATGACCCACCAACAGGTCACCTTGTCCGTGGGATTCTGTGTACAAGGTCGTTTAGCGCACGCAGGGAAACGCTAGAACCTGGGCTGAGACCCTGCGCTAGTGCGGTTGTGTATAGGATAGAAGTGTTTTTTTCCAGTGCAGAGTGCTGGGCCATACCTATCCCCTGCTCTCACAAGCTTGAATAAGTATGAACACATCTGGCAAAGAGCCCTCACCCCCTGCATTATTAAAATCCTCCAAGGTGGCCGTATTATCCATGTTTATTATATGCACAAATACAGTATATTAATTAAGGCTGATGGGCATTGCATGATAAATGCCACCCAACAGCATGTAGAATCATTACACTGCTTTTAATAGATCCAAAAAGAAGGCCAGGTGAGCAACAATAATATCCCTGCTGCAGCATATAAATAAAACATGTTTCAGGGCAAGACTTGGGCAAGACTTATCCATGTGTAACCCCTTCACTGCTGAGGCATTTCACCGCTGTGTGCTGAGCAAATTTTTACCGCTTTCGCTCATCATGTTTAAACGCGATTTGAAGCCACATTTTATTAAATGACCCAGACATATTATATATCGTTCTTTCCGGCATTCATAATATGTCATTTTTATATGTATACGTCATGTCCTGCCTGTATATTATAACAAAAAATGCAATAAAATTAGAATTTTTAATCATCTGCAGTGTGTAAAGTGATTTTTTTCACATTTTATACCATGAGCGTTTGCGGTTATATTTTCTATGGGGTGCGCTTGTACAAAAATTAGAAATGGGGAATTGTTACATTTTTAATGTGAACAATATTGCTGCATTAATAAAAACAGCACACAGAAAAAAAAAAATATATATTTTTTTAATTAATTAATTTTATTTTTTAATTTACTTTGAACATGGTCATGTTGGGTATCATTCGGAAGGCCATGCTCAGGCCTTTCCGAATGACACCCTCCATGACCCCCTAGCTGCCACGGTTTTGGAGGAACCTCCTATCTCCACCAGGGGATTTCCTTGGGAAATCCCCAGGCAGCTAGGGGTTCCCCGGCTATCTGATGTCATCACGCTATGCTCCCCTCTCCCCTTTTAAGCGGTGCCTGGCTTGTGGCACTGCTCCTTCCTGATCGGGAGGTAGATGGATCCGAACGGATTCCCCCCTCTCTTCCAGGCGATCTCCCGACATTGCCGGGGGGGGGGGTCGCCTGGAAATGCCGTCATTGCGCATGGCGTCGATGACGTCTTTGACGTTGGGAGGGGCTTAACTTCAGCGTCTGAGGATGCTGAAGTCAGACCACCGTGGGACCCCGGACAGAGAGGTGAGTATCTCCGCCGGCGCTCCCGCAAGAGGATGACGTGTGGGGGCACGTCCTCCACATATAGCGAGAGTCAATGAGGACGTGCCCCACCCGTCATCCGCAGTGAAGGAGTTAAACATGGTCCACACGGTCACCCTAATAATCAACCACTTACATACTATGAATAACCCCAAGAATAAAATTTTAAAATTAGGCAATATATTAGAATTAGGATATATGTGGATAAAGGATACATATATATTTTAATAGAGTCTACTGCAACAGCAGCGACATTCCTGACCAGATCTACTATACTATGATACTATACTATACTACAGATACTATGGTGTATGGGGCCAAGAGAACACCTTTGTCGCATTCCTTTCAATTGCCTGTCAATTGCATGTTAATTTTAGGCAAGAACCTTTGACTTTTTTTCCTTTTTTGGCAGTTAACACCAGGTTTGAGCAGTAGGTAAATATTTGTGATTAGCGCCCGTAAAATAATTAGCGCAGTCACCAAGTGATCTGTTGGTTAGAATAGTGCAAGTGCTCTCTAGCGCTCTCCATGTTAAGTATAGGACGCAGTAAGTATGGGAAACTCAAGCTACGAATCGCAAATTACCACGTGCTAACTGCTAAGTGATTTTTCCCATTTCTAGCGAGAGGCAATCGATCTGTTGGTCAGGCGCTAGACTCATTTTACCTGGCGCTAATGCAAAAACATGCTGACGCTAGGGTTAGCTCACACCAGGTGATAGGGCCCATAGTGTCCAAATTCACAGGACATTTTTAGGTTAGTGACATTCTATCGTGGCATTCCTTTCTGCAGCCACAATGTTTGGATTGGATTCCCTGGTAAACAATTTTGGCAGAAACAGTGGAAGTAATGGTAAAAACTACAGTAAATTACAGCAGAACTTCGTAAATAATGAATTCGCCCTATTTTCCTCGATAGCAAAAACAAGATCAATGAGGGTCCTGAGAATGAGTACCATCAGTAGTGTCCTGCCTAACAGTCAGGGCTGGATTTGCACCTCAGGAGCCTGTAGGCACAGAAATGCAGAGCACCCCTTCCCCCCCAAACAAAAAAAAGAAACATGCCAAAATTACTTTTTAAATTTTTTTTAGGCAAAAAACCCTAAAAAAATACATTTTAAAAAACTGAAACTGCTTTTTTCTCTGCGCTCAAAACAAAAGAAGGGGTAGAATCTGTTGCCTTAGTTGAATTACTTACAGTTACAAGTATTTTTAAAGCGCCAACAAATTCCTTAGCACTGTACAATGGGAGAAACAGAATAACAAATATACATATATGTTACACACACGGAACACAAGGAGGGAGGACCCTGCTCAAGAGCTTACAATATAAGAGGAGAGGGGTGACACATTAGGTGAGGATGAATAGGGTATTTGAAGTAGCGGGTTGCATGAGGACTGAATGGGGAGATGGAGCAGGAAATGACAGTGGGGGATCATGGAGTCAGCTGATAGGCTTCTCTATAGTAATGCATTTTCAGAGACTTCTTGAAGGACTGGAGAGACGAGCGAGTCTGATGTTGCGGGGAGGCAGTTCCATAGAAAGAGTGCAGCTCGAGTGAAGTCCTGAAGGCGAAAGATGGGGGGTGTGGGTACGAGGAACTGATAGCATCAGATCATTGGCCGAGCAAAGTGGTGGGGAAGGGATGCACCTGCTAATAAGGGAGGAGATGTAGGCAGGGGCGCGGTTATGGAGAGCTTTGTATGTGAGAACCAGTATAATGAATTGGATTCTAAAGGAAACATGGAGCCAGTGTAGAGATTGACAGAGAGGTGAGGTACAGGAGGTGAGGTGTATGAGTCTGGCACAGGCGTTCATTATAGACTGCAGAGGCAGAATCTGGGATCTCTTAAGGCCAGAGAGGAGGAGGTTACAGTAGTCAAGGCGGGTGATAATAAGAGCTTGGATGAGCATTTTAGTAGAGTCTGGATTACAAAAGGGACGGATGCGTGCAATGTTTTTTAGGTGGAAGTAGCAGGATTTGTTTAGAGACTGAATATGAGCAGTAAAGGATAGATTGGAGTCCAAGAGGAGCCTGAGGCAATGGCACATAAGAGGTAGAAGTAATGGTGGCACCATTCACCTGAAGAGAAATTGGAGCAGGAATGGAGGATTTAGAGGGAGGGAAGATGAGAAGTTCAGTTTTAGAGAGGTTGAGCTTTAGGAAACGGGAAGTCATCCAGTCGAAGACAGCTGATAGGCAGGCCGAAACACGGTCCAACACCGGAGGAGAGAGATCGAGAGAGGAAAGGTAGATTTGGTTGTCATCAGCATAGAGGCGATATTGGAATCCATAGGAAGAGAGGAGGTTGTCCAAAGAGGCAGTATAGATCGAGAAGAGTAGGGGAACCAGAACAGAGCCTTGAGGTGCCCCAACTGAAAGAGGAACTGGTGGTGAGGAGACACCAGCGAAGGAGACACTGAAGGAGCGAAAAGAGAGACCGGCAGAGGACCAGGAGAGAGTGATGTCACTGAGGCCAACGTTTTTTAATGCGCTTACAAAAATTTAAAACAAATGGAGCATAACATCACCAACTCCCATGACCCAATTCGTCTGAAGGTGTCTGAAGGTGTTGCTCGACGCGTTTCGTTACGTGGACTTCATCAGGAATTTTTGTAAGCGCATTAAAAACGTTGTTTTTTATGGTTGCTTGGCTATCTACACTATTGTTATTATCCTTCCCTTAAGGCTATCATCTTGGCCTGGAGACATTCAAGAACCTGCTATGTGTCTTCCCAGTACCAGCAGCCTGTGAGTGGTTATATCTAAGAATACATTGCACCAATTTATTCTGTATTGTGCTGTATTGTTAGGGGTATCACCCTATGTGTGATTTATTATTCAAGGTCAAAACACAGTATAAGTGATAGCAATGAGAGAGCATTGAAGGGATTTGCAAACCACATCAGGGCACTGGCTGCATGGAACCGCGTGGCTGTAATTCCAGCGTGCACCACGTCATCACACATCGCCCCGTCGGCACACTTGACCTGCGACCACAAGGCAAACCTTTAACAGTTGGCACTCGGGCAGCGAGGAATGAGCTGCTGGGCGCTGGCTTATTGGAATGGCGTGGGACGTGACAGGCCCTCGGCGAGTGCAGGAGGTGTGTGACACCTGGCCCCACGGGGACTGGTACATCTTCAGGTTGAGCTGAAGGATGCCGCTGCTTCTATTCGTGCGGGGATTGTGCCGTGGCACTGAGGCACAAGCAGAAAATAGCAGGCTGCCTTCACTCACTGCCTGGCCCCCAATTCAGACCAGGGCAGGGGCAGTCCATGGAGTTTGTGCACATACACAGCATCAACACCAGAAACCCCTTTCTCCTGGTCTTTCTCCTGAGCAGCCCCCCCCCCACTGTCACTCAACCCTCCTCCTCCAGGTTCCAGTTGATCAGTTTCTGTATGAGACATACAGCAGCAATCCCGATCTGAAACACTACTGTTGGCCCAGACTTTATGAGTTCAGGAGCAGTCACCCATGGAAGCTGCTAATCAGGAGAAAGGTCAGACAAAAAAACCTGCTTTCAATTTTAGGATCCAGTATCATGTGGCCTAAAGGAATGAAAATGGGGAGAAAGGGGCACATAGTGGAGCTGGGGTTAATTCAGACATTGAGTGTGAACAGGGCAGCCATCAGGAGGTGACAGCCCATGGCATGTTCAGGGGCCTAGATGTTCCAGGGGGCCCTTGCCAAACCCTATGTGCAATTTAAGTGCCAAATAGATAAGGGCCCCTCCATGTCACCCCGTACTGGTCAACCAATATACCAGCAATTTTCCCAGTGGGCCGCGGCATCTAATGGCCAGGCAGCAGGGCCGGATTAAGATCTCTATGGGCCTGGAGCTGAAGATTTTGGTGGGCTTTTTTGGAATTTAATTAAATGAAAACATATTTTAGGTTATTTAATAGTGCAGATACGGGTATATCTATCCAAGCAGATACTGTGTGAGTAAATTTCCATTCAGATTTCAATCATTTACAGAGTTTAAAATATTTTTTTCTCATTTTATCCAAACCTTTGTGGTTATATATTCTATAGAGAATTCTTGCTAAAAAAAATGGGAAATGGGAAACTGTTACTGCATTTTTCTGAAAAATATAAATTTTTAAACAAAAAATGAAATATTTCCCTTGTGTTTTGGAGGATAGTGTTTTATAAATAATATGACTATGTATAAAACACTGACCTTGCTCCCAGTGTGGGAAATGAGAAGGTGAGTAATAGTAGTGGTATTGCTCATTTTATACGGGACAAATGGACAATGCCATCGCTTTGGAATTAAAATCAAATAAAAAAATTTTTTTTTGGTTTATTTTCTATTAGATTTTACAAGGTCATGTTTGGTATCAATGCAAAGGCCAGACTCTGTCCTGTCCAATGATGCCTTACTTGATCTTGTGCGGTGTAAAGATTAGAGATGCAGGGTTCTGAAGTCTCCCCAGTGCTCTTTGCTATAGTGAGGCAGTTTAAGTTTTTGATGTAACAATACTTAATAACGGATTGTGCCATCACCTCCACATTTGTTGGTGACAAGAGAAATGAGATGGTTAGTGCAGCATCATTGTTCACTTTAGAATTGAAAAGTGAAAAATATTGCTGTGTTAGAAAGAAAAAGATAAAGAAAGAAATATTTGTTATTTTATTTTTATTGTTACGTAAAACCTGGTCATGTTTGATTTCATTGGAAAGGCCAATATGATACCTCACATGACCCTTTAGCTGCTGTGGAGTTGGAGATAGGGGGGTCCAAATGCCCATCAATTGCAGACATATTTATCCTTTCTCTGGGCCTATTCTGGGGAATGGGCCTAGAGCTGCTGCTCCAGCAGCCCCTATGTTAATTCGGCCCTGCCAGGCAGAGCACTCTGGCTCATAACGGAGGCATTGATTATCATGATCTGCACCGAGGAACACTTTTTATCCCCTTGCTGAACGACCAGGGATTTAACCCATTCCCAGTAAAATAAGGTTTGCAGAAAGAGGCAAATTGTTATATTTTTAATTAGCTGATTGAAACACACAGCCTCCCATCTCACTCAGCGCACTACTCATTTTATCAACTACAAATTATCTCCTACCTCAGTCAGTGAACCCCTTGCTCCATCTTATACTGTATGTATATAATTTATTTTAAAGCTTACTGAAATTGGTATTATAACAATATTTAAAAAAAGAAAAGAAAAAGAGCAGCCCCGCAATTTACCTTTCACCTGGTCCCACAAGTACTAGAGCCGGCCCTGGATATAACAAACCCTGACAATCATTTCAGCTTTCTAAGGCCTCATCAGGGGATACCCCTTTTGTCATTGTAGCGCTCACCCCCGAAGGAGCCGCTGAATAACCTCAGGATAGTTTCACCGCACTAGGAATTATTACACACCAGCACTGTTGTGGATTTTCTAGTTTTATATGCTTTACTAAAAGATAAATGCACGTTGAATGAAATTACAGGATGCGTCACGCGGGAAAAACACTCAGCGGAAAAAGAACGGTTAACCCCCTCAGTTCTGAAGTGTAAGTCCCGCAAAATAGCTCAATATATATATGTACAAACCTTAGGGTACCCGGGTACTGTGTTCGACTGACCAGTGAACGAAAAGAGCAATCTTCGACTAGTCACCGTTGGGGCCCTGTGAATTTAAACAATATTGCAGCGTGCGTTTCTGTTTGGGAACTGTGGCCTGGAGGCCTCTCACCCATCCGATGAACAAAACTGTCCAGCACTCGATTGCATCGACCAAAAGATCTTCTCCGCTGTGTACTGGGACTCCGTGCCACTGAATCTGCTCCCTACTTGCCAAATCTCCGCAACTGGAACAAACGATCCGCCACCTGCAATCCCAATCGATCGGCGTGGCCTCCTAACGCGGGGTCCTGCCGGAACCAGCTTGTCCTCCAGACCTCTCAGCGCTGTGTAGGTAGGTCCCAACACGATTACTGTCCCGATCTCCAGCACCAGTAAGACAGCATCTGTACTCCCACCTGGTTGCGATCCCTGACAGCTCCAACGTGCGTCCTCCACCTTTCACTGCTCCGCTCACTCTCCGTGCACCAAACACGAGGCTCCCCAGTCTATCCTCCTCCTGTACCACCTACTTCCTGTCCTCACACAAAGGGTGATGGGAGATGGAGTCCGCTCTGTCCAGCATATTCCACAATGTCTCCCTCTGGTGGCAGCAATAGTTCAGTGCACCAGAATACAGGTTTTTAAAGCAGCTCTACACTCTCCCCCCTAAACTCTTGGGTCCCTCCAAGGGAGTGTAACAGATACATAACATTGCAATATTTACATTAATCAATACATTCAGGCTCAGTAGCAGACATATAATGGGTCAGATATACATCCTCTAGCTGACTCATGTCCCTAACTACCTCAGCTAGCGTAGCAGACACTTCGGGCAGCCTTCGCACAGTGGTAACAGCTTCTTCAGTACTATGTCCTGGTGAATCATAGGTAAGTCTCTGAGGAGGCCGTATCGAACGTTTGGGCTTTGATTCTGTGGTTCACAATGAGCCTTCATCCATGCAGGATAACAATATAGCTCAGGAACACCCGCAGCCATGATTCTCAGTCCCTCTGCTCCAATCACTCCTTTGGTTCTGTTCAGTTCAACTAGGCCTCCAAATGAAACTCGTCTTGACCTTTCTCGACAAGTCTTATCATCCTGGAGACGAATGCGGTGTTTAGTGCTCTTAGCGCATCCCATGTCTAGCTCATACTTGGAGACCAAATTTTCCAACTTGAGTATTGGAGACTGAACCCGCTTCTTCCGCTTGAACGAGATAGGAGCATCTTTAGGGTAGAACCATTCAGCTTGAATCGCTTTATTCACTCTCCTCCCTAGATCAGTAGTGGAGAGGGGCCTAACAGAAGCCACTCGCCCGATTGAAATCCGTGCCTTCAAATTTATTGAAGAGTCAGACACATTACATACGTTGACGGAAACTCTTCCACTTGTCCGTTTCAAAACTCTTGCAGAGATTATTTCAGGGACTTCTCTGGACTGTATAACCTTCTCTGTCCCTTCTGTTTTCCTCAGCTGCCTCACTTCTGCAGAGGCTCTCTGTTCTTTGACCATCCATTGACAGACCGGCCATAACATCGAGTGCGCCTTTTTGGGAGCATGATTCTCTTCCTTCACCAGTGGGGTTAGAAGACGTCTCAATAAGTCGGTGTTCGTCCCCACTATCATAGAACTTCGATTAGCTCCCGAGGGCACACAATGGCCAACGTGTCACATACTCTCGGTTGTCCAACGGTCACGGAGCTGAATTCCAGCATCACCTGTAGATATCCATCATAGGGAAACCTTTCAGTCCCCATACCCCAGATTTCAAGATCCTTCAACTTCTTCAGGGGTATATGTTTCAAGTATTTCAGTCTCGGTAGATCAGAGTTACTTGAGCGCCTGAATCTAGAAGAGCTTTGGTGTAGATCCCTTCTACTTGAACCGGAATGACGGGCGAAGGACCTATCAGCTTATCAGGGAACTTCTCCGTAGTAGTAGGAAGCATAGGCCCAGTCTGCTGTAACCTAACCCTCGTCCTCATTCGCGGTGATTGAGGGCGTGCATTGTTTTCCCATGACGTAGGACCGCACCTCCAGGGAGAGGATCTTCTATTTCTAGCAGGTACATATTCAGACCCTCACTGCCTCCTATTTGGATCTTGGGAATCGTAGTAGTCTCCAGCAGTTGGGTACCCAGTTTGTTCTCTCCACCGGGATTCTCTGAAGTTTCCCACCTGTGAGGTAGATAACAGTCTTTCTAAGGACTTTAAGAACTCTTTAACTCTTTTTCCGTCAGGCCTTCGGTTCGTACACTGCGCTCGGTAATGGCCCAATTCTCCACAGCTGAAACAGCTTTTCTTTGAAGACGGAGGCGCACTTTCTCGCTGCATCTCATTTGAAGACCACCTGTCGGATGCCACAGCAACCCTTGCTATTCGCATATCTGAAAGAGACCTCTGTATTTCAATCTGTATTTCTGCTACCTTCAAGATTTCCCGGCGCAGATCCACGTGCGCCTGTTCCAATTCAGCTTGGGCCTCTTGTACTCTCTTGAGAGTCTGTTGCATCTCACCATAGACAGTGAACTGCTCTTGTCGGTCAATTTTCGGCTCATATGTCTCCTCCGGATCATCTTCGTCTGGCGAACACTCATTATACCTTACAGGTTGGGCATAAACCTTTTTTTATTATTCTTTATTATTATTCTTTATTTATAAAGCGCCAGCATATTCCGCAGCGCTGAAGGGCTTCTTCTTCTCGAACAGTTCGAATCAGCTCTAGGTAATTCAACTCTCGGTTACCTTCTCTGGTTTTCAGCTGTAACATCACAGGATCTAGAGGTTGAGCGCCCCTCAATATCTGCTGCATTCTGATTTGATCTACCAGGGCAGGTTCGGCCCCTTTCTTGAGTAGTATCTGGTGCAGAATCTTGTCTAGGCGCCTCATATATTCAGTCATTTTCTCACCCTTTCGCTGGTAGGTGTGTTCATACTGGTACATGAGTTCAGCAGCCTTTTCTGTTCGCCCAAAAACTTCCTGTAATATATTTGAGTAGTCTAAAGCAGTACAGTCTTTCTTACTCAACTTCAGGTTTCTGACAGCCTCTGATGCAGGTCCCTTCAGGCTCTCTGTAATTCTCTGTTTATTCTGCGCTTCAGGGACGTCCCACTTATCCAGAGCCTGCATCGCCTGTTCCACCCATTCTTCGAAGGTTTCTTCTCCCGCCGGAGTTGGCGCGTTTCCTGAAAAATTTCTCAACCGTCGGTAACCAAAGTTAGTGTGAGGAGGGCTTGTTCTTTGACATTTAGCCAGCAAATCTCCGATAGCCACGATGAACTCAGGCCCGATCATGGCCAGCGTACTGGGCGCGGGAATGTTCGCGGGATCGCCATGTGGCGCACTTGGCTGAATCAGTTGAACTTCCACATCATCGGTCAGCTTTACACTCGCGCCCTGAAAACACACTGGAACACCCTTTCTCCACTCAAAAAGAACATATGTGTGAGAAGTATCTGGGTTCGCTTTAATGTCCAGGATTAGCCCCCGATGATCTGGTGTCAGCGCGGCCACGGCCCGGCGAATCTGATCTTCGGCCCAAGTGTCTGCAGGAATGTCCATGACTATGCTTAAAGGAACACTCTACTCAAAAATCACCCCCCCGTTTTTTTATCCTAACCTATCCCTATTCCCTTAATAAATCTTTATTTTTTATTTCTTTACTTGTAACTGTAATACTTACCCTAAAATCCTCTTGTGTCCAGTGCTGTTTTTTTTTTTTTATACTCACCTCCCTCCTCTTCCGCTCCCGTCCTTCTTGCTGCGTCTTGGCTTCTGGTTTACGTGAGAAGCGCGCATGCGCGCCTCTCACATAAGCCAGCCAATCGGCAGGCTTCCTCCCGGCTCCCTCTGAGGATTAGTGTTGCGCGCAACAGGATGCGCGCAACACTAACCCTCAGAGGGAGCCGCCAGCTTCTGCGGTGAGTTAGAGACGTCATCGCGCTGAAAGCGCGATGACGTCTCCTACTCGGCAAAAGTCGGCAGAAGCGGGAAATATGATTCCCGCTCTGCTGACTGACAGCTGGGAGGGCGGAGTAAAGTTCTCCGCCTCTCTCAGCTGTTTTCAGCATTTACAGCTGAACCGCTGAGCGGAGGGAGGGGGGACAGAGGGCAGGATACTCCGGGCATCATGACCACCTAAAACAGCTTAGGTGGTCATGTTGCCTAGAGTGTCCCTTTAACCCTATCTGGCTATTGTGCTCCTCACACCATTTGGCAGCAGTGTCTGGATCCATATTTAACCCTTTAATTGCAGTATTCATGAAGACTGGAATCCCGGAGGAGCCCCCACGTGTAGCACTCACCCCCAAAGGAGCCGCTGAATAACCTCGGGATAGTCTCACCGCACTAGGAATTAGTATATATTACTATATATAATTTTCTAGTTTTATATGCTTTACTAAAAGATAATTGTGCGTTGAATGAAATTACAGGATGCGTCACGCGGGAAAAACACTCAGCGGAAAAAGAACAGTTAACCCCCTCAGTTCTGAAGTGTAAGTCCCACAAAATAGCTCAATATATATATGTACAAACCTTAGGGTACCCGAGTACTGTGTTCAACTGGCCAGTGAACGAAAAGAGCAATCTTCGACTAGTCACCGGGAATTTAAACAATATTGCAGCGTGCATTTCTGTTTTGGAACTGTGGCCTGGAGGCCTCTCACCCATCCGATGAACGAAACTGTCCAGCACTAGATTGCCTCGACCAAAAGATCTTCTCCGCTGTGTACTGGGGCTCCGTGAAACTGAATCTGCTCCCTGCTTTCCAAATCTCCGCAACTGGAACAAACGATCTGCCGCCTGCACTCCCAAACGATCGGCGCGGCCTCCTAACGCGGGGTCCTGCCGGAACCAACTTGTCCTCCAGACCTCTCAGCGCTGCGTAGGTAGGTCCCAACATGATTACTGTCCCAATCTCAAGCACCAGTAAGACAGCATCTGTACTCCGGCCTGGTTCTGATCCCTGACAGCTCCAACGTGCGTCCTCCACCTTTCACTGCTCCGCTCACTCTCCGTGCACCAAACACGAGGCTCCCCAGTCAATCCTCCTCCTGTACCACCCACTTCCTGTCCTCACGCAAAGGGTGATGGGAGATGGAGTCCGCTCTGTTCAGCATATTCCACAATGTCTCCCTGTGGTGGCAGCAATAGTTCAATGCACTAGAATACAGTTTTTTGAAGCAGCGCTACACCATATTGAGCAAGTGCTCCACATCTGGATTACCCTAACACCTAGAGTGAGCAAAACAATGTTTGTGAGGGTCCTGAGAACAGGAAACAGCATTAATGTTCTCAGGGCCAGCCCAAGACACTATGCTGCCTGGGCCTAAAGATGAATGCTACCACCCCCCCAAAAAAAACAATGTGTATGAGTGTATCACAGAGTTTCTCAGCAATAAAACTCATTCAGGGTTATTCAGAGAACGTGAAAAGCAGGAGAATGACTGGAGAATGACTGGAAAATGAAAAATTCTAGGTCAAAATTTGGAAAGTGAGATGAAAGGGAGAATTTTTCTGGTTTTGCTATTTTGACCTAGAATTTTTCATTCTCCAGTCATTCTCCTATTTTTCACGCTCTCTGAATAACCCTGATAGTAATGTGTGGTGTGTATGAGTGTATCACTGAGCTCCACAGCAATTATACTCACGCTCATACACACCGAACATTAATGTATCATAGAGCTCCACAGCAATAAAGCTCACAGTAATGTGAGGTGTATATGAGTGTATCACAGAGCTCTACAGCAATACAACTCACAGTAATGCGTGGTGTGTATGAGCGTATCACAGAGCTCCACAGCAATTATACTCACATTAATGTGCGGTGTGTATGAGTGTATCACAGAGCTCCACAGCAAGAAAACTCACAGTAATGTGTATTGTGTATGAGCGTATCACAGAGATCCACAGCAATAAAGCTCACAGTAATGTGTGGTGTGTATGAGCGTATCACAGAGCTCCACAGCAATTATACTCACATTAATGTGAGGTGTGTATGAGCGTATCATAGAGCACCACAACAAGAAAACTCACAGTAATGTGTATTGTGTATGAGCGTATCACAGAGATCCACAGCAATAAAATTCACTCATACACACCACACATTACTTTGAGTTGTGTTGCTGTGTAGCTCTGTGATACAGTAATGTGCAGTGTGTGTGTGTGAGCGTATAACAGAGTGCCACAGCAATAAAACTGTGATATAAGGTGTGTATGAGTGTGTCACAGAGCTCACACATCCACATGCCCCGCCACACTGACACACAACCATATACTCACACATACCCACAGTCACACAGCCACACACATATACACACACGCATTCACCCACACACACAGTCACACATCCACACACACACAGTCAATCATACCCACACACAGTGGCGTAGCGTGGGGGGGGCTGGGGGGGCCGTGGCCCCGGGCGCAGTTTTGTTAGGGGCGCATTTGCGCCCCTAAAACTGGCCCGGGGGTTGAGGGGACGCAGATGCCGGGCAGCGCGGGAGCGCCTGCCCGGTCTTTAACAGTCCGTCCTGTTAGGTGATCCGGCTGCGCGGCGTGCGCAGCCGGTCACGTGGTCCGGCTAATCAGGTGGTACGGAGTCTCTGTACCACCTGATTGGCCGGACCACGTGACCGGCTGCGCGGCATCACCTAACAGGACGGACTGTTAAAGACCGGGCAGGCGCTCCCGCGCTGCCCGGCATCTGCGTCCCCTCAACCCCCGCCAGAGCTGGGGCCTGGCCGCAATATCCAGGTAAGGGCTGGGGGCAAATCCATGAGATGGGGGCAAATCCATGAGTGAGCTGGGGGGCAAATCCATGAGTGAGCTGGGGGGCAAATCCATGAGTGAGCTGGGGGGCAAATCCATGAGATGGGGGCAAATCCATGAGATGGGGCAAATCCATGAGATGGGGGCAAATCCATGAGTGAGCTGAGGCAAATCCATGTGAGAGCTGGGGCAAATCCATGAGATGGGGGCAAATCCATGAGATGGGGCAAATCCATGAGTGAGCTGGGGGGCAAATCCATGAGTGAGCTGGGGGGCAAATCCATGAGTGAGCTGGGGGGCAAATCCATGAGATGGGGGCAAATCCATGAGGTGGGGGCAAATCCATGAGATGGGGGCAAATTCATGAGTGAGCTGAGGCAAATCCATGAGATGGGGGCAAATCCATGAGATGGGGGCAAATCCATGAGTGAGCTGAGGCAAATCCATGAGATGGGGGCAAATCCATGTGTGAGCTGGGGGGCAAATCCATGAGATGGGGGCAAATCCATGAGTGAGCTGGGGGGCAAATCCATGAGTGAGCTGGGGGGCAAATCCATGAGTGAGCTGGGGGGCAAATCCATGAGATGGGGGCAAATCCATGAGTGAGCTGAGGCAAATCCATGAGATGGGGGCAAATCCATGAGATGGGGGCAAATCCATGAGATGGGGGCAAATCCATGAGTGAGCTGGGGGCAAATCCATGAGTGAGCTGGGGGGCCAATCCATGAGATGGGGGCAAATCCATGAGTGAGCTGGGGGCAAATCCATGAGTGAGCTGGGGGGCAAATCCATGAGATGGGGGCAAATCCATGAGTGAGCTGGGGGGCAAATCCATGAGTGAGCTGGGGGGCAAATCCATGAGATGGGGGCAAATCCATGAGTGAGCTGAGGCAAATCCATGAGATGGGGGCAAATCCATGAGTGAGCTGAGGCAAATCCATGAGATGGGGGCAAATCCATGAGTGAGCTGAGGCAAATCCATGAGCTGGGGGCAAATCCATGTGTGAGCTGGGGGGCAAATCCATGAGCTGGGGGCAAATCCATGTGAGAGCTGGGGCAAATCCATGAGCTGGAGGCAAATCCATGTGTGAGCTGGGGGGCAAATCCATGTGTGAGCTGGGGGCAAATCCATGTGTGAGCTGGGGCAATATCGATAACGTCCACAGGTTGGGGGGGGGCGCACAATTCTTTGCTGGCCCCGGGCGCTGACAACCCACGCTACGCCACTGCCCACACACACTCTAAACAGGGATAGCCGAGGTCCCGGCAGCTGCTTGTCCTAGTTCAGGCCCTGGAGGCAGCTTGGCTGAGCCCAAGCCCCGGAGGCTGCTCGGAGTAGCACAGCCCCGGTGACTGCTCCGTGCTGTGGCCTTTGACAGGGTGGCAAATTGCTGCTCCTGGCAAAGTGCTTCCTGGAGCCATGGCCCCATCTGACCCCATGGACAGGCAGGCACTGATTGTCCTGCCCTACAGTGTCCACGCTCAGGTCTCATAAGGTTTTAACTCAATTGCACCATTACAGAGAAGACATCACATATGCAAATCAGACTGCAATCACCCAAAAAAAGGGTGATCTGAATTGAAATGCCTGAATTGGAATGTTGGGTGACAGTATTCTGATTTGCATGTGGTTTAGTTTCCTCTGAATGGCACCATCAAGCTAAAACCCAGGACATACTTGATAACGAGAGAAATCTCAATGTATCCTTCCTGGTAAAAATCCTTTCTCAAAAAAAAAAAAAAAATGATCGGTAACTCACCAAAGGGACAAAGAAGCTAAAGGGGTTATTTACAATGTACTGAAATTACAGCAAAATTTCGGTGCGCTTCGGCGATTCCATTTCGACAACCTTTCGGTGAATTCACAAATCACTGTAGGGTCAACATAGTGCCAAATGTAGTCGCCAAAGACCACCGAACTGGCCACCGAAGACGCCAACCTGCTGGGGAAAAAAACAAAACGGAACTCTCCTATTCTTCTAATAGGTGTTTAAATCAATAAAAAGTTATATAACATAATAAAAGAAATATAATAAAATGGTTTGTTACAGAATAAAAAAAAACCTTTTAAAAAAATCTAAATTTTCAAATTTTCGCCTAAAAAATTACAAAAAGAATTACAAAAACAGTGCTTTAAAAATAAATAAGTAAAAAGACTTTTTTCTGAAAATGGAAAGAATAAACGATTTTTAAAAAAGTAAAATATAATATAATTTTTTTACATTGAAACCTTCGGTCCGGTACATTGAAACCTATTCAGTCGCAAGATCGCCACTTAGTGAATTACCCCTTAAGTGAATATCCTCTTTAGAGTTTGACTCTAATCAATCTCTTCCACTCTGTTAGATACATTTCACCTCCTGCTAAGCTTGTCCCGTATTTTGTAATCTTGGCTGACATCGCCTCCTGCTTTCATTTGCCTAACGTTGCCATATTTTATGGTAATATATTGATTACCTGGTTGTTTGGTTACACACGGGGTGCCATGGCAATATGTAAGTATCAGATTTTATTACATAATAGACATTCTGGATACTTCACTGTAAAATATTTGGGATAAGTGCCCAGGGGACCATCCAGTGTCTCTCAAATAACTGTAACCAGAGAGATGAGGTGTCATCGTATCCATGGAATCAGGCCTAATAATACTACAATTTCAGGAGATGCCTGAGAACTTTTATTTTGTTCTTTTTTCAGCAAGCATTGTTTAATTCCGTTTTCTTCTGTGATGCCAGACCCTAGATATTTGGTTCCTAGTTTAATTCTGAGTATTTTTTCGTAGGCGCTTGACGTGCCAAATAGCAAATGTAGAAGGCCATTTCCATGCAGCCATGATCCCCATCATTAGTTCTGGGAATATCCAATTACTCCAATTACTCACATGGGTTTACATGGAGCTCTCCTCCAACAAATCCCCATAAACACTGCTTGTGGGGATTGGGGCTGGTATAATGTATCAGTAGATGAGGTTTAGATATTTTAGAGGGGCATTATTCCTGAGTGATTGTGTAGTCATTGGATTCTATCTTGATGGACATTGCTGGGAAATCTCCAGGTCTCCACACTGCATATCCCAGAATTAGAACTTAATTCTTTTAACCTGTGTGAATTGCGTAAAAAGCACAGGGAGCACTCCACACAGGGTCCAATCCTTATAAAGGAAATTTCTAAAGAAGAGTTCAACCCCTTCAATACCAAGTGATTTTCCAAAAAAAACTATTGTCAGAAACCAGTGTTTTTTTTAAAATCATTTTAAATTACTTATACTTTTTTTTTTTTGAGAAAGGATGTTACCAGGAAGGATACATTGAGATTTCTCTTGTTTTCAAGTATGTCCTGGCTGGCGAGTATGTACCATTAGGTGTTTTGCCAAGAATACTTGCTGGAGAGGTGCCCTTGCCGGGATCAAACCTGTGTCTCCACGGTTATAGAGCAGTGATGTTACCTCTACTCCACTCAGCCATACATTAAGAAATATTTGAGTTTATACCCATTGTATTTCTTACTGCGAGTAACCTATTTGACCAGAAGATGGCGCCATCTACTTGAATAGGCTGCTTCCTCCAGCAGTTCCCTCAACCTATAACCTCCGATCCAGAACCAGCACCTTACTTGCAATACCACAATACAAAAAGAAAGTGGCTCAATCCTCATTTTCCTTCAGAGCACCACAATTATGGAATAACCTCCGAGACGCCATCAAATCTTCCCCCAGTCTTATGTCACTCAAGAGCTCCCTATTACCTCAATACAGAATGTACCTGTAAACATGTAACATAATGAATTTATTTCCTACATATTTATTTTATGTTAATCTGTATATTTGTGTTTTTGTTATTTTTATATCTTGCATTGTATTACTTTGTATTTCTGTAACAACTGTAACATTTTAATGTTCTTGAACCCAGGACATACTTGAAAACGAGAGAAATCTCAATGTATCCTTCTTGGTAAAATTCTTTATAAATAAATAAATAAATAAAATCTACTGCCAAATTAAGTTACTGCAGTTTGAGCTGCTGGTCTATTTTCTTTTTTTTTCTACCCTGCATCGGCTGATGAAAGCCCAATGTAAGGGCATCATCAGACGATTTTACGCAGTTTTAGCTCTTTGGGCATCATGACCACAGTGCTAAAACTTTGGGGGCACCTTCTGCATCCCAAAAGCAAGCAAAATTTGTTTGCTGCAAATGAACTTCATTTGCTTTTGGGCTGCAGATCACCAGAACGAGGTATCTCGATATCAGGGCACCAGATGGTGCCTTTAAAGGCTGAGATATCTCGATCTTGGTAGTGAAGGGGTTAATCACTATACCAAGGTTGTAATAGAATGTCAATTATTATACAGTGAATGTATAATACAAGGTGTTATCCATACAGTGCAAGCGTTATACAGAGTTTAATTGCTACAGTGATGGTGTTATGTAAAGCATATATTTAATACAAGGTTTAGTCACTATACAGTGAGTGTGTTATACAGAGTATAATTGCTATAGTGAAGCGTAGTATAAAGTATATTTACAATACAGTGATTGTCTGTTTTGATAATTGTAGAGTGAATGCTTTATACAGAGTCTAATTACTATAGTGAAGGTGTAATCCGGCTTCCGTCCAAATCATTCAACTACCACTGCCCTTTTAAAAATTTGCAATGATATCCAAGCGGGCATGGAACAAGGAAACCTGGTACCATCTTCCTTGATTCTGCCAAGGCCTTTGATACAGTAGACCATGGCATCCTATTACAAAAACTTAAAAACTCCGGTATTGGCGATCACACGCTAACCTGGTTTCAATCATACACTATATTGCCAAAAGTATTCGCTCACCTGCCTTGACTCACATATGGATGGGTGAGCAAATACTTTTGGCAATATAGTGTATGTATCCGACCGATCGCAATATGTGTCCTTTTCTGACAGCGCTTCCCTCCCCCTCACAGTCACGTGCGGTGTACCACAAGGCTCAATACTCGGCCCCCTGCTATTCACAATATTCATAAATGATCTGCCCTATGTCTGCAAAGACTTAGGCTAGGGTCAGACGAACGCATTTTTCACGTTGTCCGTGAAAAAGTGCGTTCGAACGAACGTACGTATTTTTTCCCGGAATACGCGATAGCGGTCATACGATGCGCCTTTTCGTCTGTGATTTTGTACGGATCATCAATAAAACACTTTTTGTGTCTGGACGTTATGTTGGCCGGACATTAGCAGCGTCTGACGTCTCCTAATCACGCACACACACGCCGCTATGCGGACTCTGTACGTCAGTAGTAGCGGTTTGACGTTCTAGAAAAAATGCGTTCGTTTGCCACTTGCGTTGCGCGGACGAACTTTCGTGCGGCCGTACTTCGTGTGTTCCCCGGCATTGGACGTCATTTGCTGCTAGCACGGCCGTGATTTCGTGCGGCTAAACGCACGTTAAAAATGCTTTCGTCTGACCTTAGCCTCAACTGTACACATGTACGCAGGCGACACCGTAATCTATACCAGCAAACCAAATTATTCATCATATTGAGATTGTGCAATGCGTCGATTGGCTGTACATTGATTGCAAAAGAAGGTCTATTAGTTTCTGTAAATTATTAATATATATATTTTTTTGAGAAAGTATTTTACCAGGAAGGATACATTGAGATTTCTCTCGTTTTCAAGTATGTCCTGGGTGGCGAGTATGTACCGTTAGGTGTCTTGCCCAAGGACACTTACTGGAGAGGTGCTCTTGCTGGGATCGAACCTGTGTCTCCACAGTCTTCCTCCACAGTTACAGAGCAGTGATGTCACCTCTACTCCACCCATCCAGCATTATTATTTATGAAGCCCCAACAAATTTCATAGCGCTATAGAAAGGTAAAATGAGAAAAGACAAGACAATTCTACAGTACACCAAAAAGGCAAGTCAATACTTCAACAACAGATACAGGAGGAATTGAGGCCCTATATCCTGTGGGAATGTGTAATACAGGGTGTATATTCCTTTCAGTGAACATGTAGTACACAGACTATTCTCACCCATGCATATACATAGACTAACACTATACATAAATACATAAATCATGCTTGTAACACCAGTCCGTCGTTCTGCAGCTGTTCCTCTTTCCATGTTTTTGTTTTTAATCCCAAATGGGAAGTGTTTGGTGTGTGTATAAATAAAACCCACCATCTCTGCCTCTCCTTGGCTGAAAAGCAGCAGGAGGGGCTTGGAGCTGCTCAGTAGAGCGGCCTTTTGGTACATGTTAGGTACTCACTCTGTAAAGAGGTGCCGTGAAGTGGCGAGTGAGCTTACGTTGCAATGGCCATTGAAACAAACAAAAACCTCAGTTTTGTTGTACATGGAATACATAGAAACGAGCGCAGATGACACCTTTTTTCCTTGTTATGTTTTAACACTATACATACATGTATATGGACTGAAAGGACAATAACCCGACAACTTGAGCCAGATTCCACTTCAGATGTAAATTTAACCAGAGTTCTGGGAAACTTACTATAACTCCATGACTTTAATGGTTCTGCTAAGTTTACACCTGACATGGAATAGCAGCACTAGTTCACAATTCTTCCTTTAGTATATACCTCAGGTGTCTAATTAACAAAATTGCCATTGTCACACATTAAATGGTAATGGTGTGAGAGCCCTCCAACCCTGTGACTCAGGTAAAATCTCCTGCTGTATGGTGAGGTGAGCCCCCAGCCCTGTAGAAGGGATTTCACACCTCCCTCTGGATACACTGTGACTGCTAATTACAGGCTCCCAAGCCAGGTGCACCTCATTCAATTGGATTAACAGGAGGAACAGATGAGTGAGAGTCACATCAAGGGGCTCTGCCAAGGCTAGGTGGGTTATTACTCAAAGAATGGGCAAAACTGGCCTATCTATTTTAGAAAACATTACCTGTCACTTTCTCAGGACATTCCAGTTGTCTGAGGTACAGCTCACATAACAGAGGCACTGAATCACTGAAATCCAGGACACATAGATTTATTGCTGAGAGGTTTATACTTAAAAAAGTAAAATTGCCAATCTATCATCTAACTGTATCACACAGTATCTGTCTGTCTATCTCTGTGTATCACATATAATAGCTATCTATCTCTCTGTATCACATATGATCTCTGTCTATCATCTATATGTACCACCCATTATCTGGCTATGTATCTGTATCACCCATTATCTGGCTATGTATCTGTATCAAACATTATCTGGCTATGTATCTGTATCACCCTTTATCTGGCTATGTATCTGTATCAAACATTATCTGGCTATGTATCTGTATCACCCATTATCTGGCTATGTATCCGTATCACCCATTATCTGGCTATGTATCTGTATCACCCATTATCTGGCTATGTATCTGTATCAAACATTATCTGGCTATGTATCTGTATCACCCATTATCTGGCTATGTATCTGTATCACCCATTATCTGGCTATGTATCTGTATCACCCATTATCTGCCTATGTATCCGTATCACCCATTATCTGGCTATGTATCCGTATCACCCATTATCTGGCTATGTATCTGTATCACCCATTATCTGGCTATGTATCTGTATCACCCATTATCTGCCTATGTATCCGTATCACCCATTATCTGGCTATGTATCCGTATCACCCATTATCTGGCTATGTATCTGTATCACCCATTATCTGGCTATGTATCTGTATCAAACATTATCTGGCTATGTATCTGTATCACCCATTATCTGGCCTATGTATCTGTATCACCCATTATCTGGCTATGTATCTGTATCACCCATTATCTGCTATGTATCCGTATCACCCATTATCTGGCTATGTATCCGTATCACCCATTATCTGGCTATGTATCTGTATCACCCATTATCTGGCTATGTATCTGTATCAAACATTATCTGGCTATGTATCTGTATCACCCATTATCTGGCTATGTATCTGTATCACCCATTATCTGGCTATGTATCTGTATCACCCATTATCTGGCTATGTATCTGTATCGCCCATTATCTGGCTATGTATCTGTATCACCCATTATCTGCCTATGTATCCGTATCACCCATTATCTGGCTGTGTATCTGTATCACCCATTATCTGGCTATGTATCTGTATCAAACATTATCTGGCTATCTCTCTGTATCACCCATTATCTGCCTATGTATCCGTATCACCCATTATCTGGCTATGTATCTGTATCACCCATTATCTGGCTATGTATCTGTATCACCCATTATCTGGCTATGTATCTGTATCAAACATTATCTGGCTATCTGTATCACCCATTATCTGGCTATGTATCTGTATCACACATTATCTGGCTATGTATCTGTATCACCCATTATCTGGCTATGTATCACCCATTATCTGGCTATGTATCACCCATTATCTGGCTATGTATCACCCATTACCTGGCTATGTATCACCCATTATCTGGCAATTTATCACCCATTATCTGGCTATGTATCACCCATTAGCTGGCTATGTATCACCCATTAATTAGCTGGCTATGTATCTCACATTAATTAGCTGGCTATGTATCACCCATTAATTAGCTGGCTATGTATCTCACATTAATTAGCTGGCTATGTATCTGTATCTCACATTAATTATCTGGCTATGTATCTGTATCACCCATTATCTGGCTATGTATCTGTATCACACATTATTTATCTACAGTTGCAAGAAAAAGTATGTGAACCCTTTTGTGGAGTTTTGCATGAATTGGTCATAAAATGTGCTCTGATCTTCATCTAAGTCACAACAATTTGAAAAACACAGTCTGCTTAACATATAATGTTTGTGTTGTATTATTTTTTCATGTTTTTATTGAACAGAACATGTAAACATTCACAGTGCAGGGTGGAAAACGTATGTGACCCTTTGGAGTTAACAACTGGTTGACCTTCCTTTTGGCAGCAATAACCTCAACCAAACGTTTCCTGTAGTTCAGATCGTTGTGCAGGTCTGATCTGCGAGTAATTTTGGACCACTCCTCTTCACAAAACTGTTTCAGTGTAGCAATATTCTTGGGATGTCTGGTGTGAATCGCTCGCTTAAAGGGATACTCTAGGCAACATGACCACCTAAGCTTTTTTAGGTGGTCATGATGCCCGGAGTATGCCGCCCTCTGTCCCCCCTCCCTCCGCTCAGCCGATCAGCTGAAAAAGCTGAAAACAGCTGAGAGAGGTGGAGGACTTTACTCCATCCCCACCCAGCTGTCAGTCAGCAGAGCGGGATTCAGATTTCCCGCTTCTGCCGACTTTTGCCGAGTAGGAGACGTCATCACGCTTTCAGCGCGATGACGTCTCCAACTCGCCGCAGTAGCTGGCGGCAGCGGCTGAGGGTTAGTGTTGCGCGCATCCTCTTGCGCGCAACACTAATCCTCAGAGGGAGCCGGGAGGAAGCCTGCCGATTGGCTGGCTCACGTGAGAGGCGCGCATGTGCGCTTCTGACGTAAACCAGAAGGCAAGTACAATGCAAGAAGGACGGAAGCGGAAGAGGAGGGAGGTGAGTATAAAAAAAAAAAAAAAAAGACGCCGCTGGAAAAAAGTGGATTTTAGGGTAAGTATTAGTTACACAAAAAAAAAACACCCTAACGATTTATTAAGGGAATAGGGATAGATTAGGATAAAAAACGGGGGGGGGGGTGATTTTTGAGTAGAGTGTTCCTTCAAGGTCATGCCACAGCATTTCAATCGGGTTGAGGTCAGGACTCGGACTGGGCCACTCCAGAAGGTGTATTTTGTTTTGTTGAAGCCATTCTTTTGTTGAATTACTTGTATGCTTTGGGTCATTGTCCTGTTGCATCACTCATCCTCTGCGGAGCTTCAGTTGGCGGACAGATGGTCTTACGTTTTCCTGCAAAATGTCTTGATAAACTCTGGAATTCATTTTTCCATCAATGACAACAATCTGTCCAGGCCCTGAGGCAGCAAAGCAGCCCCAAACCATGATGCTCCCTCCGCCATGTTTTACAGTGGGGATGAGGTTTTGATGTTGGTGTGCTGTGCCTTTTTTTTCTCCACACAGTGTTGTGTGTTTTTTTTCCAAACAACTCAATTTTGGTTTCATCTGTCCACAGAATATGTTGCCAGTAGTGCTGTGGAACATCCATGTGCTCTTTTGCAAACTTTAAACGTGCTGCAATATTCTTTTTGGACAGCAATGGCTTCCTCCGTGATGTCCTTCCATGTACTCTATTCTTGTTTAATGTTTTCCTTATCGTAGATGTGTCAACAAAAATGTTAGCATGTGTCAGAGATTTCTGTAAGTCTTTAGCTGACACTCTAGGATTCTTCTTTACCTCGTTAAGCATTCTGCGCTGTGCTCTTGCAGTCATCTTTACAGGACGACCATGCCTAGGGAGAGTAGCAAGAGGGCTGAACTTTCTCCATTTGTAGACAGTCTGTCTTACCGTGGACACATGAACATCAAGGCTTTTGGAGATAGTTTTGTAACCCTTTCCAGCTTCATGCAAATCAACAATTCTTGATCGTAGGTCTTCTGAGAGCTCTTTTCTGTGAGGCATGGTTCACATCAGGCAGTACTTCTTGAAACCAGTAAACCCAAAACTGGTGTGTGTGTGTTTTTAAAGGGCAGGACAGCTTTCAGCAACACATCCAATAATATCACACTGATTGGACTCAAAGTTGGCTCACTCCTGGCTCCAATTAGCTCTTGGAGAAGTCATTAGGCTAGGGGTTCACATACTTGTGAATGTTTACATGTTCTGTTCAATAAAAACATGAAAACATATAATGTTTGTGTTGTATTATTTTAAGCAGAATGTGTTTTTCAAATTGTTGTGATTTAGATGAAGATCAGAGCACATTTTATGACCAATTCATGCAAAACTCCACTTAATCCCAAAGGGTTCACATACTTTATCTTGGCACTGTATGTAACCGATCACACATTATGTGTCTGTTTGTCTATGTTACACCTTATCTCTGTCACTATATATTATTGTCTGTCTATTTATCTGCTAGTCTTTCCATCATTACTGAATAAACGTATCATAACAGCCGTTCTATTTGCACTAATATATGACATAATATGTGATAACGCCAACAAGCTAAACAGCGCAGTATAGAGGTTATGTGTCCATGCTCACTATGATTCCTTGTAGGCATGATCTCCTTTCTTTGATGTGTGAGAAGTACCCATCACCTTTGCTTTGTGCTCTCCAGGTTTGTATCATCAAACACAAAGTGAAATCCCCCCAGACCCTCTCCCTGCCAGGGGGGCTTTTGTCCAGCAGGGAGCTAAGCTACTGTTTTAATGAGGTTTGTGCATGGCCTTTATCAGGCTGAATGGGATTGAGGGAGAGCAGCTAGTATTTATTGCTTTAATTCCCTCCAAGGTGTCTTTATTATGAGCCAAACAAATGTTAATGCTCTGCAGAGAAACTGACACTTTCATGTTGGCTATTTGTTACTAAATGACTTGAAAAGCAAATACCTGGGGCTATAATATACATTATTAACCCATACCAAAGAGCATGGGGGGGGGGCACACCCATATCTGATGGAAGGTGAAGTGTCTGTTTGGACAAATTAACTCTGTGTATAAAACAATTCTACACTGTTTATGGGAAGCAGAGATAAGGTGTTAACATTGTATCTGGTAACTGGAAGCAGCAGACAGCAAAGTGATGGAGACATACCACTTCAGCATCCTCAGCATCACTGGGATGTAGTTTAAAGGCATGGGAAGCTATCTCTGCTCGATAGAGATTAACATTGAGGTATTAATGCTCCTTATTACGTACATTAATTTGTCTATGTCAATAAATGTGAAATCTGAAGGTAGAATTGACTTGTGCTGTAACATACACACAATCGAAAAATTCTGTTAAAATATATATATATATATTCATGTCGTAAATACAGCGCAGATTAATTTTACATTAATGTTTTACGTGTTTTATTGTAGTAAATATATATTTTATTCATCAAAATAATAGTCTAAATCTAAAACTGTAATGTGTATATATATATATATATATCACTTAGATTGTAAGCTCTCGTGCAGGGTCCTCTCTTCCTCTGTTCTGTGTTCAACTTGTATGTATATATTTGTTGTTCTGTTTCACCCATTGTACAGCGCTACGGAACTTGTTAGCACTTTATAAATGCTGTAACTATGGATAGATAGATGCACTGTGTGCATATACATTTCTTTATGAAATATTACAGTTTAATGTAACTTATACCGTTTATAAGAGAAACTTCATACACAAACACACTGGAATTAGTGCATTTTGTTGTACAAACAAACACATTAGAGAATAATAATAAATGAATGAGGGAGTTAAACATGGCATAACGAGTTACCATCTTAATGATATAAACAATTGTGAAACTTTATAATTTAATACAATTGCTTTCTAGAGATAGAAATATGCTATCATATAATCTAGATGATAATATGTTTTGGATTACTTTTATATTACAATATTGTTTATCACATTTTATTTTCAATAATAATATGTTTATTTGGGTTTTAGCAGGTGCTGTATTTATTCAGGATAAGATTGTCTTCTCTTGGCAAATCCTATGACATGATATTATTTAGCATATTTTGTAGTATGTGTGCAATCTATGTGTACCGCTGGGTATTATGTTGCCACTTTATGGCATGTTTATATTACACTCTGAATATGTAGGTGTACCATTATCATTGAGCATACCTGCGGCTTTGCTCAAACAGCATGCTTATTTGCTTATTAATCCATAATACATTCTGTCTGTAAACGTTTCTGTTTCAACAAGCACAGCAAAATATATCAAATGTATATTATGTATATCACAACCTGTATTTATATGTATGTATATAGGACATTTATATATATCATGTGTGTTTATTTTATGTTAGTGTTTAGTTTAGAGAATATGTATTGTGTATCACTCACAATCTGTGTGTGTGTGTGTATGTATATATAATATATATAAACATATGTAATGCATGTGTATTACTACAGAGAATGTATATTATACAATATACCTGTATAGTATATCACATTCTGTGTGTATGTATACATTACACACATAAACACAAGAACTCAGACATAATTATATGTATATATATAATATACAACCATACACACTCCTATAAATAATATATATAATGTATAGTTTGAGTGCTGCCCTCATGGTGTGTGTGTGTGACTATAATATATTTATATATATTAATTTAACTTTGACCAGTTGCATACACCTTATCTCTGCTACAAAGCCACAGTGTGGCATAGCATTGATTTTAGGGTTCTGTGTAATAACAGATCCGGGATGCAGAAAAGTGAGACAGATGTCATTTGCATATCCTACCCAGAATTCCTTGCTGCATATGGGGAATGTGGCACAGGAGCTCTGGGATGCAATTCATTGAATTGCTTTGATGTGCAAGTGGCTTCTGCAATAATAAACACATTTATATATATATATATATATTCGTGTTAGTCCAGATGCCAAAATCACAAGTCTAGCAGTAGTATAGTGATACCTTTTTATTGGACTAACTTTACATTTAAAAGAGAAGCTTTCGAGAGTGTAACCTCTCTCCTTCAGCTCTGGAGATATATTAATGAGTGAGTTTTTGTGTCTGCGATATATATATATATATATATATTTACAACAATAGGGCGCATATATATAATTATTATCTGTGCAATCTCCAAATCACTCACCTCCTATGGGAATTATTATATGGCCAGGTACAGATATTGCAATATAAGGGAAATTGCTTCTATAGACGCAGTCACCATGGCAACTAATGTACAATTGCTCCCAATTGATCCGCATTTAGAAATATGTCCTATTTCCCCTCCTCGTGTATAATCCCCAGTACACAGCCTTTTACCCTTCACTGAAATAAATACATTTTTGCTGATGTTTATATATTTTTTGTAAATGAATGAAATATTAATTTTGCAATTTTCTTTACTTGCAAAACGTCTTCACACCTGAATTTTCTATCACTCAATGAAAGGGATGAAAATGATCTCTTAATACGAGTATCAGCTCATTTGCAAGACAAATACATCAATTCTAGGTTAAAAGCGTATCATTTATAGGATAAATAGAAAAAATGTTATATTACCTTAGTTCTTGTGTATTTTATACATATTTACCTTTTTTATATCTTCATGATTAGTACATTGTATTAGGTATATTATAAATATTATTCTATTTTCGTGTTTGTTATTATTTTGCCTCTATATTCTTTCACACGAATACACCAATGATATACACATCTTAAAATAAATGAAAGTGGTTTTTTGAACTTGAATAAAATGTAATTTTATCCTATTTCTATCTGTGTTTTCCTTATTCTTTGTTTTCATTCTCTGATGTATCACTAGTACAATCTGAATTTGGGATGAAGCAGCTATGAGACCAGTCTTTCTTTGATGGAGACTCCAGTAAGTCATTTAAATCTTGCAACATTGCATGTATTAAAAAATAAATGAATAATAATAATAAAAAAACAAGGTAATTTATATTTAAGAATATGAGTTAAATATGTGCTGCTGAGCTGCAATATATCAGGAGTGATATCATGTCTAAGAAACCCCTTATTGCCTGAGCTCCTTTTCGTTTATGCTGATGAAGAATTTATTATGTAGTGATCTATATTCCCCACTTATTTTTTATTTTACTTTAATTCCTACATAAATTACATGTAACATTATCTTTATGTTATGGCTGGCAGTCCCTGCTACCTTTCATATTTGAGATCCACATGACATTTCCCATTATGCTCTTAAAGTGGATAAGCATCATGGGAATTGTAGTCTGCATCCCTGCTGTACAATAACAGCCATCCCTTGTTTCCTATCTGCAAAGAGGGAAGGGTGGGGTGGGGGTGTCATCTTTTTTTAGGAAATACAATCCAAAAAGGTTACCTGTGAATTGTCATGTGTCTGGAGATGTTCAGCCTGGTCTCCCCCCAACCTGTCTCTAAAAACGTGACTTGTGTCCTGCTCTCCACTTCCTCCAAATACTCCAAGCAGTGGGGTCTACACATTAATTATATTTTAAGGTATGACCCCCACCACAAAGGAAACACAATACTGTTTGGTGAAGGCAAATGAACTGCAAGGCAGCCAGAAGTTTAACATTTGGACATTTCTGAAATGTAATCTGCATATCTAATTGATTCCCAGAATATCACTTTAAAGCAGGAGATGTGTATCTGCATGATGGATATTACATTAATAGGCACATCTAGCCAGGGCCAGCACTCACACCACATGCTCTTTGAAGATTACCCTCCCTATTTAATGCTATGTTCACACATTGCACTTTTTACTTACATTTTTTTATCTCTTTTTCCCCAACCAGCCTTGTTATTTCTTAAAAAGACACTTATTATGCCTTTCCAATTATTATTGAATATTTTGAGATTAAGAAAACACAAACACATTTATTGTTGGTGGAAACCCCATCATAAAGAGACAAGTGGGTATATTTACTTTGTTTATATTTATTGCTTCACACAAACAAACAGTTATTATTGAATATTTTTTAGATTATTATGGCACAAACACATTAATTTTTGGTGGAAAACCCTTTATAAAGACAGGTGGGTATATTCACTTTGTGTGAAATAATAAATATAAACAAACAGACATTTATTATTGAATATTTTGAGATTAATAAAGTACAAACACATTAATTTTTGATGGAAAACCCTTTATAAAGACAAGTGGGTATATTCACTTTGTGTGAAATAATAAATATAAACAGACACAGGACAGGGATACTCTATCAGAAAATGGTGACACAGGGGTGTTACAACAAATGTCAAGATAATTAACCTATACAAATTGTGTCTGACAAAACGTAGAACAGAGAAGGAGGTAGAGAGAAAAATGATTATAAAGGGATGAAGAAGGAAAGGGAGAGGCAGAGAGTGGAAGAGTGCTGGGGAGATAAAGGTGAGGGAGAAGAAGAATTCTGTGACCAGGAAAAAGGGAGAATGTTTGTGTCTTGTTTTCTAAACACTGAATTGAGTTGTCTGGGAAATACACTGACACCAACTAGACTGAAACAAATTAACCAAAAAATAGTAACTCCAGCTGACATGGACTTTATTCGTTTGCAAATCAGAATGGCTATACCGGACCATGACTAAAATAATAATAAATAAGAAATAGAAATATATAAAAAACAATTTGTGGGTCATTTCTGCCTGGTGCTTCTTATTTGTTCTAGCTGTGAAATTAAAGTGATAACTGCAGAAATAAGCCAATCACATTCAGTGATTGGTAAGGGATGAGGTCTTCATTGAGTGCATAATTTGGCACCTTAATACATTATACAGGTTTTAAAGAGAGGTAAAACATTACTATATAATAATAGTATATAGAAGCAATTTGAATAAAGTTTATCTAACTAAATCTTTGAGTTCCACATTGAACTAAATGACCATGTAAAACAGTAACAAGAGAGGTAAGTGTTTTTAATATGTCTCATGTCTGTACTCCCTCATTGTAAAGCGCTGCAGATTCTGTTGGCGCTACATAAGTATCTGTAACTGTAACTTTGCATTGCTGTACCTATTGTAAAAGATCAATGTTTTTGAATCCAGAATACACTTGAAAACAAGAGACATCTCAATGTATCCTTCCTAGTAAAATACTTTAGAAATAAATACAAAACGGGTCTGGTTGAGTAGGAACACTCATGAATGTAGTTCCCCCACTATTTCTTCAAGAGCAGCGGGGTTCCCTTTTGGTCCACACACTGAGAAATGTTTCTATGATTTCGATCATAAGTTTCCTTAACAAGCCCCCAAAAATAAATTAAAATTTTTACATTTAACAGAATGATTCCCTAAAACCCAGCTTATCATCGTATTTAAACATTAATATTAAATTTGATTTTGGGGCAGTGGGTAAAGTGCAACATGCCACTGTTAATTGGGGAGCAGAAACCCTGGAGAGTTCCCATACCTATTTTTATGGCTAGACCCCTGATGTATATAGAATATTACATGACATATATTCCACTTGTTACTAAATCGCCAGCTGTTTCACGGAAAATTCCAAATGCAGTGCACCTATTGAAATAAAACCAAAAATAAATCCGTAATAGATTCTTTCACTTCATTCACTATCTGACAGAGCCAGAATGCATGAGCTGGTTAGTCAGGCTCTGCTACGCAAGAAGGCCGGAGTACACATTTTAATGTAATAAGGTATGCCACGGTCACGTGTGAGAATGTGTTATTTTGTGCAGGAAAACTGACAGTAAAGAAGTTAGTCAAAATAACCTCCTAAATGGGAAGAATAAAGGGCTGCTGATACCCAACTAAGGACAGTCACATTCACCAGTTTATCATAAAAACATATATTACTTCACTACAAGCTTAAAACAAATACCAGCATCTCTCAGAGTTACAGAGTGTTTTGTATTCTTTTGTTTTCACACATTACCCTATATTCATTAAAAACGTGTGTGTCTTTGTCCGTGTGCATGTGTTTGTCTCTATGCTTGGTGTGTGTTTGCCTGTGTGTGTCTTTCTGTGTGTGTCTTTCTGTGTGTCTTTGTCTGTGTGTGTTTGTCTGTATGTGTGTGTGTGTTCGTCTGTGTGTGTCTGTATGTGTGTGTGTGTGTTCGTCTGTGTGTGTCTGTATGTGTGTGTGTGTGTGTGTGTGTGTGTGTGTTCGTCTGTGTGTGTCTGTATGTGTGTGTGTGTGTGTGTGTGTGTTCGTCTGTGTGTGTCTGTATGTGTGTGTGTGTTTGTCTCTCTGTCTGTACGTGTGTTTGTCTGTGTGTGTGTCTGTGTGTTTGTCTAACTGTGTGTGTGTCTTTGTGTTTGTGTTTTTCTCTCTGTGTGTGATTCTGAGTGTATTTATTTCTCTCTCTGTTCCTCTGGATAGAGCTAAATATTTGCCCCATGACTCCACAGGCTCTCTCCACGCAGAGCAGTGATGTTACCTCTACTCCACCCAACCGGTATAAATGGGAAAGGGCAGACTCTGGTCTTTCCAGTGACACCTGACTTGACCATGTCGATGTATGGAACCAGAAATACCGGGGATCAAAGGTTCACCAATGGTTTTGCAACTTGGGGGGGGGAAATGCCCCCTGTGCCCCCTCTCTGCATCCACTACTGCATACATCCATTCTTTTATGAATTTTGCCTTTACACTATCCATCACTAAGTAGTTGGGGAAATTTATATACTACAGGTTCACTATAGATTAGCTGTAACCAGTTGTCAGATACTCAATCCTCGTAACACTAACACAATCATGGCCTTTCAACGCACTGTTTTTGGATGGGGAAGGACAATTCTGTTCATGCACATTAACTAAAACATTCATCTTTTTTGACAGGTCTCAGAAAAATGTTTCATGTTGCTATCCTTTAATCTTGGCATAGTATCAATTCTCAAAAGTAATGTCTGTCCACGTGAAAGACTCTGAAAAGCAATGTCTTAATAAGTATATTTTAGAGGGAGACATCAAATACTATGACGGCTTCTGTTCTCTCCATCAGTTATGTCACAAGGTGGGTTCCATGCCCCTTTCTCCTGGAAAACAGGGTGTTGTTGATCGAGAATCTGGAAAAATCACATACAGGGTTATTCAAAGAGAATCGAAAAGTCACCGCACGTTCGGTGACTTTTCGTTCTCTTCAATTTGGTGCGATTTGGCGATCTCATTTCGGCAACCCTGTGGTGTATTCAGCAAGCACCACAGGGCCGTCGTAGTGCAGGGAAAAGTCGCCGCAAACCTGACGAACACTCACCGCAAAACCCGGTGAACGCACACCAAAACCTGCAAAAACATCTGTATTAACCCCGCTGAACACGCCGGAGAAACCCGAGCAGGAGCTGATCACAGCGCAGAGCAGCCGCGGGAAAAAGCCGACACAGCAGACGAAGGAGGTGAAAAAAACAAAAAACTGTACATTTGAATGTTTGAAAAGTGAAACGATGTTTGCAAAGAAACTACAGAACGAAAATGTCTGAAATTTACATATGAGCTCCAAGGAATGATAATAAAAAGGGCTGTTACAGAAAAGAGAGAAAAACGATTAAAAAAATATATGGAAAAAAAATTTTCCGCTAAAAGATCATAAAAAATCTAAAAATAAAGAGACTTTTACTGCAGAATAATATATGGAATTAAAACAGGAATATTGTTAACATTGAAGACTATGGGATTCGCCTGAATAAACCTGCCGAATGAAACCACAGAACAGCAGGGCAATTTGGCAACTTTTCACTGTTGTTTTTTTGTTCTCTGAATAGACGGAGCATTGCTTCTCTATGGGGATTTCACTGCCCTCGAACAGGCACCGTATGTGCAGGCAATTCGCCAACATTTGGCGAACTGCCTGTTCTCTGAATAGCCGAATGGCCAGGAAAGGTAACTGTACACTGAATTTCACTGTTCGGTTACCTTTCGGCCACAATTCGGACCTCTTTGAATAACCCTGATAGTTGTAAGCCTACCCAACCATGGATATATGTTCAATCAGGGTGGATATCCTTACTCTTCCGTTCACATAGCCTAGTCTTAAATATATTCTGGACAGGCACATGCCAATCAACCATCATCCTCTAGAACTGCAATTAGCATAATTCAATTGTTTAATTCTTCATTTTATCAGATCTATGGGACTGCTGCCATGTGTCGAACCCATTGTCATACAGAGATGTGCCTAAACATGTCAAGAAACAAACAGCACAACCTTATTGGCTAAGGCACTTCCTGGTCTGCAAAGAGCTCTCTACAGAAGCTCTGAAGCCTTAAGAATTGTACCAACACAAAAACCTCAATGCTGGGCATGTATTTTTTTTACTTATCAAGGCGGTGCAACCATAACCGATGGCCAGAACCCAGGGAGTCAGTAACGCTGTAAACAAAACATCCATTTGAGATCTGGGTCCAAAGAGCCCACTTGCCTGGAATGCAGAAGACACTAATTGGACAAAAAAGTAATTTTGGTTCTGAAGGGGTAGGTTTGGCACTAATCGAGTAGTGTTGGGCAGGCGGGGTTAAGTTAGGCAGATGGTGGTTTTGGCTAGGCACTGATAGTGTAATTTAGGCCCTGGTGGAGGTAGGCGTGGCACTGAGGGGTAGGTTTGGCCTTGAGTAGGGTAAACTAGGTCCTGAAGGGCAGATTAGGCCCTGAAAGGGATGTTAGGCCACAAGGGGAAAAGGAAAAGCCACACGGGAGTTGGTATTTGCCCTGGGGTGTTGGTTAGTTTTTGGCCCTGAAGGCATTTGGCTTTAGCAGGGGTAGTTTGGCCACAATATATGGTTTTCAATGGGAGGGGCGGGGTCTATATGGTGTCCAAGATTTTGTAGTGGTTGCCCTGATACTTATAGAACTTAAAGGTGACACATGCTAACATCCAGCTATGTCACTTTAATGCTTTAAATGCATGCAAGATGCCTGTTCTACTCTCCTATTAAAAAGGATCTATTTTTATGGCTATTTGTGCTACAATAACAAAATAGCCAATAGACCAATTGAAAAAGGGATGTTTTTACTTTATGACGAAAGGGAAAAATGTCTAAATCAACCTGTTTTTCGTAATTCAATATTTTTATTTGGGAAAAAAGTCAGCAGAACACCATTCCGCAAATAGTAGGTGGCCTCGCAGGGCCAAACAAGGAACATCTGCTTAGGCTAGGGTCAGACTAACGCATTTTTCGCGTTGTCCGTGAAAAAGTGCGTTCGAACGAATGGACGTATTTTTTCACAGAATACGCGATAGCGGTCATACGATGCGCATTTTCATCTGTGATTTTGAATGGATCATCAATAAAACCCTTTTTGCGTCTGGATGTTATGTTGGCCGGACGTGTGCAGCGTCTGACGTCTCCCAATCACGCAAACACGCCGCTATGCGGACGCAGCGCACTCTGTACGTCAGTACTAGTGGTTTGACGTTCTCGAAAAAATGCGTTCGTTTGCCACTTGCGTTGCGCGGCCGCGCTTTTGTGCGGCCGTTCTTCATATGCAGCCCGGCATTGGACGTCATTTGCTGCTAGCACGGCCGTGATTTAGTGCGGTTAAACGCACGTTAAAACTGCTTTCGTCTGACCTTAGCCTTAATGTTAAACTATCAAATAATGGGTGGTTGTGTAAGGCCAACACATATCAAATAGACAGCAAATGATAAAGAAAGTCAGCGAAAAACAGCAATATAAAAACATCCCCAAGTGGGGGGGTCTCATCGAGGTAAGAAAACACATAACATGTAGATAAAAGCACAGCCGAAGTAATCCAAGCTAGAAGGAAAGGGGGGGTAGAAATGAAAATAAAAAGGGGGGGGGAGAAAAACGGGGGGAATGGCAAAGGACCGATATGTGCCTTTCTTGGCATAGTCCCAGAGTCCAAAGGACCGTGGGGAGCCAAGGGGATAAATGGCACTAGGCCTGGGCACTCAGGAGGCCATAATGGCGATCCTCGAGACAACCCACGGTGCCAAAAAAAAAAGGAAAGGGGGAGAACAGTGACCTCAAAACGTGTCCAAGGGGCGAAATCTAAAAACAAAGAGTCTCTAAAGGTCGCGTCGACACCACTGCAAAAGGGAAAAATAAAGAAAGGAGAAAGTATCAGCAAGGTGGGGGTGGAAAGGAGTAGCATGCTGGAGTCTATCATCGAAGGAGGCCCAGCTGGCTCAGCCTGTGTCCATCCATAAAGCGCATCGTACCACGCTTCCCGGTATTTTTCCCCATAACAGGCTGCGATAATCGTCCCTCAGCAATCCGTCACCACCGAAGAAGTCATCCCGGCTTCGCCAGGCCCCAACCGCTCCGCGACCTACACCGCCAGGATTCCGGGGCAGGACCACACGATATGTCGGTGCGCGTAAACGCGCCTTCCCGACCTGCACCCGGGGGCAAAGTCCTCGTAGGGCCCAGATCGAGCCTCGAATTCCACCGCCAGATCTCCCTCGTAAAACTGCTCTGTGTGCCAGCTTGCGCGTCCGCGCCTTCCTGGCCGCTGGCCGGGTGAATCCGTCCTTCCCCGAATTTCGAAGGGGCATCAACGCCACCGCTGTCTGGGGGGTGCTGATAACAGTCCGATCTCCAGTGCGGAAAGTCGGGTACACTCTGGGGGCACGAGACTTCCGATTTGGAACCACATTCTGGCCACCTCTCACCTCAACTGCAGTATCAGAAGAACAGGTAACAGTGGGGCACGAGGACACGTCCGTCCCGGTCTCCGTAATCAGGTGTGTCTTCGGATCACGGCAGCCCCGTAGCGCGGCCAGCAGTCTGCGCCAAACCCCCCTAGTGAGCGGGCCATCCGCATCCTCCCCGTCTAAGATGATAAAGCAGGCATCCAAGCCGCATATATAGCGGCTTCCGCATCTCCGGTGGGGGGAGGAGGTGTGTCACATCGTCGATCCGCGGGTCTGTCCGTTGCTCCCGCGAACCCGAAATCCAAGGCGGTGAGGAGATGGGGGCCCTCCATCTCCATAGTCTGCTGTGTATGTTTGGTCCGGGGCACTCTGCCAGCACCACGTAGTCACAAAGCTTCTCACTGGGGGTAGGCCTCAAGATGGCCACCGTCTTCTCAGGCCAGCCACCCAGCTACAGCGGCCAGGGTTGTCTCACGTCCGGAGGGGGGGACTAGACGGCCTCCGGACTATTCAGAACCGGTGGCCAGCAACTCAGACCCAGGTTCAACAAAAATTGGGTACATAAAAGTCAGCTAAAAGGTCTCCAATAGGAGCAGACGCGTGGAGCTCCAGCAAAGCACGTCCGCTCCTGTGAACAGCCGGCCACGCCCCCCTAAATCAACCTGTTTTTGACTGGCTATGGTGTTATCTTTGCACTTGACATGTTATGAATTCTGACAACCTTTTTAGAGGTGCCCAGCCAGGTTGTCTAAGGGTGTGAAACCACTAGGAGTTTAGGACTCCTTGATGAAGTATGCGATCATCAATTCACATTATGTATCACAAAACAATGTGCTAAAGAAAACACAGGTTATGCTGCTGCTCTTTGAAATCTGGAATTGGTTAAATATTCATAATTGAACGAGTCTGTCTCACTAGGTCGAACGTCACCTAATGTTTCCACTTGATTCTTGAATGTTAGGCATCTTCGTACATGTCAACAACACGTCAACAAAGCTCTTGGTAGCAAATTCCACATACTGACTGCCATTACCGTAAAAAAACACATTATTTTCTACAACAAATGTTAAATCTCGTTTCCTTTAACTCCGAGAGATGCCCCTTGGCCATCTGTAAGGTTCTTTGGATGAAAAGATTCACAGAAAGTTCTTTGTTTTTGTACCTGAAGGGAATTCAGATTTTTTTCCACTCTTCATTATAAAGACGCGTTGTCTGGTTTAAATATATTTTTTTTAGACCATATATATATTTTTTTGCTTTTCCTACATGTTTGTAAAGTTCATTCAGAGTCTTTTTACAGACATCTGTAACATCTATGAGTGTTTTAAAGTCCAAAATTATTCAAGATCATAACCCAGGGATAGTTATGAGTGTAGAAACATAATATTAATGTCATATGGGATAAAATAACCAAAAACAGTTACCCAGGACATTATTGCTCCTTGTTAGTTTAACCCACTTAATGTCACTTTGTGCAATTTTTTTTCATTGTCTAATATTGTCCCACATTTACTCATGTTGCACCACTACATTTTTTGTCCAGCATTTTATGAAATAAATCACACTACACTAAGGGCTCTGTCACCTCCTTCAAACTAACATTAGCGTCAGCGTTAGTGTGGCCCCGTTAGCTTGTTGGAGGTCATAGCGCTGCGCCCACATCGCTTTCGAGTTTACTGTACCTTGCGCTCCCTCTACCTAACATGGGGAGCGCAAAGTGAAAGCACAGATTAGCTAGCATCAGGATCACTTGTCGCTAACGAAAAAGTTACCCCAAGCTCAGAAGTGCAGTTAATGGATTGCGCTGCTGCAGAATCTGTTACCAGCAGCTCAAACCCCCCCAAAAATCAAATACTTCACGCGGTGAGAACGGCGGCCCGTTCTGCTGCTTCTGGCTGCTGGGAGCAGAGGGAGACTGGGGGAAGAAAGTCCCCCGGCCTCCTGCCGCAATCACTCCACTGACCAGCGGGATCTCGTGAGAGGCGAGATCCTGCAGTCATGTGACCCAGCGCACGATCCTCCACGGAGTCCTATGGACGTCATGGAGGGAATGCCGGGGACGGCGCTGTAGCACCCCCCTATCCTCCGCGAGCTTAGCAATCGCTAAGGGGCAGGCTGCTGGACTCGGCGCCTGCCCTGCGATCTACTGGGGAAACCAGGATGCAATTTTTCCCCTTTGCGTCCCGGTTTTAGCTAGGGGCAGCTGATAGTGCCCTTATTGGGGCATTACTAACTAGAAATGCCACACTATCCTCACATTACAGCCATATTGCCCACTGCCCCACATTGCTCAGCCACTGGTGCCGCATAGTCCCTATATTACTGGCAAGTGGTTCTTTGCCTTTACATTCTCCTTACATATGGCTTCTGCAATGCTCCTTTCAGCTCTTTTGCAGCTTTTTACTGCACATTATGGCCATATTGTGTTTTCCCAGAGGTTAAGTTTAGCTAGAATGAATGGGAATGCAGTTCCTCCACTATTTTCTCAGAGGGAATGCAGTTCCCATTTGGCCCACACATTGAGAAGCTTTTATTAGGTTTCAGTTATATGTTTCCTAGTTAAGTCACCAGAAAAAAATGACATTTAATACAGTTATCATAATAATTCCATAAATCACAGCCGATCTTTATTTTTATTATTTTTATTATCGTCATTTATATAGCGCCAACAATTTCCGCAGCGCTTTACAATAAAAGAAGAGGGGGTGAAGCGCCCACCGGAAGAGTATCTATCCCACACGCTGAATATTGAATATGGGGGTTTCTCTACCCAAATGACAGTTTGCAATGAGAAATACAATACAGCGTTCAAAGACCTAAGTCCATGGGAAAGTGGGGTAGACACAAAATATGTCCATAAACAGTAGTCCTTGTCTTTAGGTGTAGATCTTCTTAAAAATGCAGATGAAGTATGCACTGTAGGAAAAAACACAAAGAGGACCAAAAATTGCGCAGTATGATAGCACCCAAAATGAGAGCAACTTATATTAATATTTCACTCACATTCTGGGGAGCCCACAACTGGCTCCTGGGAATAAAGCAGGCAGGGACTTTATATTAGGTGCCCATAGACCCTCCAATCGGTTTCTCCGATATCCAGCTGAGGAAGCCACTGTTGGCGAAACGCGTCCTGGTCTGGTAGATATGATTTATCTATTTTAATAAATGTTTTTATTTTTGAACTCAATCGCTGTCTGCCTTTTTTGAACCCTGCAAAGAAGGTTTTGGGGACACCTATATGACTCCCTGTGCGCATTGTGACAGAGCCAATAGAGGCTCAACTGCTTGTGAGTTTAAACTTGGCGCTCTTTTTAAACCACAAAATCATTTGCAATTTACCGCACTAGGAGGTGCTCTTTTGGTTTCTGTTGATTTCCCTACAGCATTTCTCTCTCGACGAATTCTGGAGAAACCGATTGGAGGGTCTATGGGCACCTAATATAAAGTCCCTGCCTGCTTTATTCCCAGGAGCCGGTTGTGGGCTCCCCAGAATGTGAGTGAAATATTAATATAAGTTGCTCTCATTTTGGGTGCTATCATACTGCGCAATTTTTGGTCCTCTTTGTGTTTTTTCCTACAGTGCATACTTCATCTGCATTTTTAAGAAGATCTACTCCTAAAGACAAGGACTACTGTTTATGGACATATTTTGTGTCTACCCCACTTTCCCATGGACTTAGGTCTTTGAGCGCTGTATTGTATTTCTCATTGCTTTACAATAAACGAGATACAGATAAACGGACATATGATGGAAACAAGAGGTGTAGAGGGCCCTGCTTGTAGGAGTTTACAGTCTAGATGGATTGGGGGTTGAGGAAGACAAGGGGAATTTTACTAGATAGCAGGATCATTAGTGCCAGTGGTTTGGGAACGAAGGGGCCATAGAAGCAGCTTTAATCATTTGTGAGTAGGTGAGCAGAGGGATGAGTTGCACACATTGATATCAAATTGTGGTGTGGTGGGTTAAGTGGAATGGTTAATTGAAGAGCAGAAATCCCAGAGGGTTTCTGTACTTATTTTTAGGACTAGACCCTTGCTTTTGCCCTCATTGTGCAACATGGAAAATCCACCCCCATGAAACCACACAGCTCAAATGGGCATTTACTTTTCTGCCCATGGTGGGTCATCGCTAAAAGGCCTAAGGTTTATACCACATCCCTTCCGAATGACCTGCTAATGTTGATCAATAACAAAAATAAACATTTAGAAATTAAATTTGCTTGTTAGAATCAAAATGTGTTTGCAAATGTGCTAATCGTGTATGCATGATGATAGACAGCAGTAACAGCTTGAGAAAATCATGTATGCACATAAGTGGCAATGAATTCATTAATAAAAAAAGGGGAATATAACTAAAACAATAGAAAAACATTTAGGGTGATAATTCCCACACATACAAATGTGTTACGTATAAAATAAATGCTCACAAAACATAGCATCATATGTCCCATAGAACTGGATAGTATATTCCACCTAAACCCACCATATGTTAGCAATGAATTATGGAAAATTCCACAATGAAAAACAGCAGTGATACAGTAAAAATAAACATTTATTACTCCCACTTGAAGTATAAAAACAAAGCAGCCAATACAGGTTCAAATTGGGAGTGTGTGCAAAGGCTCAACGCATTTCGTCCCCTTTAGGGACTTCCTCAGGAGCGAATGTGATATATCTTTGGCGGCAGTGAAATCCACATAGTAATAGTTAATCTATTCAGAGAATGCCGAACAACACCGAAATGTCAGTGAAATGCCCTGATTTTCAGTGGTTTCATTCGACAGGTTTAATCAGGCGAATCACATAGGTTTCAATGTAAAAAAAATTACCTGTTTTTAGTAAAGATTTATTCTTTTCAGCTGCAGCAAAAAGTCTCTTTATTAAATTTTTAGACATTTTTTCTGCAAACTTTTTTCTACATGCCGTTTTTTTTTTATTCTGTAACAGACCTTTTTATTGTTATTCATAGAACCTTATATATTATTTCCTGGCATTTAAGTGCACTTGTTTTTTTTTTTAAACACGTTTTACAAGTTGTGTTTTTCAATTATTTTTTATTATCCCTGTTCATCAGCTTTTTGGCGTTTTCCAGCGGCTGGTCGGCGGTCTATTTCGGCGGGTTGTCGACTTTTTTTCGGATCGATTCATTGCATGCATTCTGCGTTTTTTTGGCAGTTTTTTGCATCAATTCAATTAGTTTTTCAGATGTTTTTGGCAGGTCGATTCGCCCCACTTTGAGGACGCTGCGATGAAAGCTGAATTCACTGCAGGGTCGGTTAATTTAACTCACCGAAGTGCGGCTAACGAGAGAGCAGCAAAATGTTGGTGACATTTCGGTGCTCTCTGAATAACCCCTATAGAGAACAGAATGCTGAATCTATGAAATTTTGGGAGGTATGTATACATCTGCCTGTGTATGTATATGTGCGTCTGGAATTCTTTGTTGCGAGTTTAAAACAGACTGATTTTGATCTCACTCATGCAATAAAGAAACCCAATCTTTTAAATAAAACAATATGAATATAAAATATCATGTAAACCACAGACTTTGCTTCATTAAAGTATAAAATACATATTTTGAGAGAACAAGAAATACAGAGTTTTCTTTTGTTACAGATTGGAGCTAGTTTTTTTTAACTTTCAGACTTTATCTATTAATTTTCTCACTATATACCACATATTTGTTTGTGATATCCCTCTCTTTCCAAAAATAAACACAAATCAAATGTTTTCCCAGAGAGAATGTATCCAGAGTTTGATTTCTGTCCCAGATGTAGATCATTAGGTTTCATCCATAATTAATACTATTCAATGCCAAAAATACAAAAATACATGTGCAAAGGAACTGGAAGAAAAATCTGCCACCCTCGCTGTAATGAAAAGTTCAACAACTTTACTGCTGCTTTACAACAGCCAGGGAGAGGGCAGAATACAGGGAGCGCTCTGGGGTCACTCACTACTGTACAGGGATAATTTCAGGCGGCTATATTTTCAGAAAATTCCTGCACAGTACAGATACAGCGGGTTTATGTAATTTCCATGCAGTCATTATGCCTCATGCAAATATTATTTGTATGTTCTATTGGTATTATTTGGAAGCTGCATTGCTAATAATTTAATTTTGCTCGCTACAAATCCCCATAATCAGAATACCTCACCATTTTATTATCTAGCTTTAATACATTTTCTGTATGCAGATACAGGTATTTCTAACCAGGCAGATACTGTGAGATTAATTTCTCATTCAGATATCATTTAAAGAGTGTAAATTCCCCCCCCTCATTTTATCATCCAAAACTTTGCGGTTATATATTCTATAGGGCATTCTTGTTAAAAAAAAATGTGAAATGGGAACCTGTTACTGCATTTTTCTGTGAAAATATAAAATTTTAACCAAAAAAAAAGATTTTTTTCCCATTGTGTTTTGGAACATGTTTTTATTACAAATAATAGGACTATGTATAAAACACTAACCTTGCTCCCAGCGTGGAAAATGAGAAGGTGAGTAATGGCAGTGGTATTGTTAATTTTATACGTGACAAACTGACAATGCCATCGCTTTGGATCTAAAAATAATTAAAAAAATTGTTTTCTTTTAGATTTTACATGGTCAGGTTTGGTATCAATGCAAAGGCCAGACTCTGCCCTGTCTAATGACACCTCACTTGACCTTGTGAGGTGTAAATATTAGTGACGCACGGGTCTAAAGTTCCCCACAGTGCTCTTCGCTGCAGTGCGGCGGTTTAGGTTTTTGATGTAACAATTCATAACAATGGATTGTACCATCACCCCCACACTTGTTGGCGACATGAGAAATGTGATGGCTAGTTAGTGCAGCATCAAAGTTTACCTTATAATTGAAAAATATTACTGTTGGAAAGAAAAAGTTAATTTTTTATTTATTTTTACTTAAAATCTGGTCATGTTTGGCATCATTAGAAAAGGTCATGCTCTGGCCTTTACATCGATACCTCACTTGACCCTGTAGCTGCTACGGAGTTGGAGATACAGGGCTCCAAATGCAGACAGTTATCCTTTCTGTGGGCCTATTCTGAGGCATGGGCCGGGAGCTGCTGCTCCATCTACCCCTATGTTAATCCGGCTCTGTGCAGAGGTCAAGTCCAACAAAAAGAAGTGAGGAAACTCGTCAAGATTTCCCACAAGATTCCTTTTTGCCCAAAGCCCACATTGAAATTTGATATTGATGAGAAAACTATAGCCAGGCTGAGTTTTTACCAGAGAATTATGATGATTATCATAAATATAATTTCTTATTTGACTTAAAAGGAAAGAAAAAATAAAAACCTAAAAAAATTTAAAAAAATATTCCATGTGTGGGCCAAATAGGAAGTTCATACCTTCTTAAAACATAATGGATGAACTATGTTTCCGTGCATTCTTGCTTGACCTGATCCCTGGTTATATATTTCCAGAACTCGTCCATTTCTTACCAGCTGAAACCACAAAGCATCTATGCTCATATAATCTCCTGACTTGACTATTGTAATAATTTTCTAGCTGGCCTCCCTCTCTCCCGCCTCCCCCCTACAACCCATTCTAAGTGCTTCTGCCGGCCTCTTCCACCTCACCCGCCGCTCTGTCTCTGCCGCTCCTCTCTGTGAGCAGGGCCGGTGCTAGACTATTTTGCGCCTTAGGCAAGACCAGCTACTTGCGCACCCCCAAAAAAAACACTGCACATTACTGTGGAGCTCTGTGATACCCTCATAAACACTGCACATTACTGCCCCAGCACACATGGGTATATAATGCCCCCAGCACACATGGATATATATTACCCCCAGCACACATGGATATATATTGCCCCCAGCACACATGGGTATATATTGCCCCCAGCACACATGGATATATATTGCCCCCAGCACACATGGGTATATATTGCCCCCAGCTCACATGGGTATATATTGCCCCCAGCACACATGGGTATATATTGCCCCAGCACACATGGGTATATATTGCCCAGCTCACATGGGTATATATTGCCCCCCTGCTCACATGGGTATATATTGCCCCCAGCTCACATGGATATATAGTGCCCCCCAGTTCGCACATGGGTATATATTGCCCCCAGCACACATGGGTATATAGTGCCCCACAGCTCACACATGGGTATATAGTGCCCCCAGCTCACACATGGGTATATAGTGCCCCCCAGCTCACACATGGGTATATAGTACCCAGCCCCCAACTCACACATGGGTATTTATTTGCCCCCCAAGCTCACACATGGGTATTTAGTTCCCCCCAGCTCACACATGGGTATTTATTTGCCCCCAGCTCACACATGGGTATTTAGTGCCCCCCAGCTCACACATGGGTATATAATCTCCCCCCAGCTCACACATGGGTATTTATATGCCCCCCAGCTCACACATGGGTATTTAGTGCCCCCAGCTCACACATGGGTATTTAATCTCCCCCCAGGCCCCAGCTCACACATGGGTATTTATTTGCCCCCCCAGCTCACACATGGGTATTTAGTGCCCCCCCAGCTCACCTCCACCGGCATCTTCTCCGAGGCAAGCAGCTGCTGATATGTAGCTTGGCCACTCGCCGGAAACCACCTGACCAGCGCAGAGGTCTCGCGAGAGGTTCTCATGCGCTGGTCACGTGGTTCCGATCCCACACAAGCGGCCAAGCTGCAATCCAGCGGCCCCTCGCGGAGGGAGAGGGACGGCCAGCGCCCGGCTCCCAGATTCCGGCGCTGATTGCCGGGATCTGGCGGCCGGCGCTGGGCCACTGATTTTTCGGTGGTCGGGCCTGGCTGCGCCCTAGGCGGGCACGGCGCTCTAGGCGGCCGCCTAGCGGCAGCGCCGGCCCTGTCTGTGAGTCCCTTCACTGGCTCCCCATCCACTGCAGAATTAAATTCAAAATCCTTACCCTGACCTACAAAGCTCTCACTAACTCAGCTCCTCACTACCTGTCCTCACTAATCACCAAATACACCCCAGCACGCTCCCTGAGATCAAACAGTGACCTGCGCCTAGCTTCTCCCCGCATCACCTCTTCCCATGATAGACTGCAGTCTGCAGGATTTCTCACGTGCAGCCCCATCCTCTGGAACGCTCTCCCTCGTACTGTCAGACTTTCCCCTAGTAACCCTTCCTTCAAACGCTCCCTTAAGACATTCATATTTATGGAAGCTTACCACCCAACTCACTGACACAACCAGTCCATCACTATCACCAGTCCATCACTCTCACCTTGCAGTCCATCACTCTCGCCTTGCAGTCAATCACTCTCGCCTAGCAGTCCTTTACTCTCACCAGTCCATCACTCTCACCTTGCAGTCCATCCCTCTCACCTTGCAGTCCATCCCTCTCACCTTGCAGTCTTCTCTTCCTGTTTCCACCCCCCCAACCCTTATAGATTGTAAATTCCCACGGGAATAGGGCCCTCGTTTCCTCCTGTACTGGTTTGTCAAAATATTGTTCAATGTATTGTAACCGTGTCTATACTGTGCCCATTGTACAGCGCTGCGGAATATGCTGGTGCTTCATAAATAAAGAATAATAATAATAGGAATAGGCAGATCTGGAGTTGGCTTCATTATTGGCATTGGGTGAACAGTTTGGATTGTGGGTGGAAATGCAGGATCTGCTAACAACAAGACCAATCAGGGAGTTCCCTTTGTCACATCTGGGTGGTTCCCTTTGATATACTTTTCTTGATATTGACTTGCACTCTATTGTCATTACAGACCATCAGATGTTGTTAGGGATTGTCTGGCTGATGGCTAACCTTGGCACAGTAGATCATTTTGCTTTTTTACATACCATCATGATCCCTCAGATACACTAAGTCAGCTGAGATTTTTCTGCTTTCATATAGCTGTTAAGAAATGCTTTAAATGCTGTCTTTTTTACATTAATTAATTTAGTGGAGGATATTAAATAAGCATTAGGACATAATAGTCAGTGTAGACACATCTCGACTCAGTTTTCCATGCCACTGGTATATTTCACAATTAAGTGATCAACTTCACTGACCCAATTTGCAATGGTTAGCTGCTTGTAATTTGTTTTTGGGTATTAGCTGTCATAAGAAAGAACTATATCAAATAACAGATTATGAATATTATATAACATACAGTTTGGTTGTCATAAGAGACTCGTCCACAGTATCAGACAAGGGAGCACCCCACCACTAAAACTGCTAATAAGAAATTAAAAGGCTAAAAATCACTTAGAATTGGTGAAGGATAAGTGAAATTTTCATTAAAAAAATTTAGGTTACAACTGCATGAAAAATCTTGGTGCGTCTGGTTTTAAGTACAATACTGGAATATCTCATTCTTCCTGATTGATGGCTGCCTGGAGAACATTTTGAGACCAAATAAGAATGCTAAGATCTTGGAGCTTCTGAAAACTGCCCTATCGGAGCCCAATTTAGACATGCTCAATTTGCTCCCAGAATGGTATTGTGATGTCACACATTACCTTTCATTGGGACAGGTGAGGAGTGCTGCCCAAAAATGAGGTAGGCACATTGCTTTATCGTCTATGCTAGAAAGACAAAGAAAAACTTGTCCTTTTACAGTTTTTCTTTTCAGATTTCTATTTTTAAAGTAAATACCCGGCTGACATCTTCTTGATAATCATATTTATTGGTTTTGAAGAAAGTGTAGAAAGTGACAAAAATGTTTTGAGATTAAAATGTATAAATTCTTGGACAGTATCAATAGACTACCTGTTCTTAGATTTGAAATACAAATGCAGCAGTGCCTAAGGTTTTTGCTATGGCATAAAGTTGTAATCCAATGCCTCGAAGAGTTTTAGGCTTAATTTAGCAGAAGAGAGGATCCCATGGATAGAGTGTGCTGAATGAGGAAGAACTAACAAACTTAAATTACTCTTCGTCGTGGATTTATCAGAAGCATTCTATTAGACTGCATTGTATTTGGTAGCACATTCATGTTTAAATCCATGTGTATTAGTGAATGAAGGATTTAGCAATATGGTAATATGTTGAATTAAAGCAAGAGAAAGGGTTCCAGGCGCACCCTAGTGGTTATGTACTAAAACAGCATATGTATGTATATATATAATAAGAGCAATTTGCAAGAAAAAATTTAAGATATACTGAATAATTGACGCATAGGATGGAAGTACTGTAAGATTGAAATACTTATATTTAGTTGATTTCTTTAGTTGATACTTATATTTAGTTGATTTAGTTGATTTCCTTGGTTCCAGCGATGTAATCCAGATTCCAGGGTGGGATGGACGAATAAGTGGGCTCAGGAAAAAATGTGTATCAATGGAAAAGACCAGACAGCAAGACATGTATAAGAATAAAAAATATAGGCCCTTATTACATACCTAACGCTAGCGCTCACCTGCGTGAGCTCTACCGTTAGCTGCGGTATTAGCAGGCTATTATGATCCAACGCAAACGGGTTAAAAAACCCATTTGCGTTTGGTACCTTGTGCTTCTCAGCGCGAGGTTACTGCACTTTGCGCTCCCTATACTTAACATGGGGAGCGCAAAGCGTTAATCAGCACTGGATTACAATGTCCCAGCGCTGATTAACGCCTGGCTCTGGTCAACGAAAAGTTAACCAGAGCCAGGACCTGGTGTTAACGGATTCTGCTTCTGCAGAATCCGTTAACACCAGCTTTAAAAATGATAAAAAACAACCAGATACTCACCCTCTGTCCCGCGGCGAGGACCGCGGCTCCAACCGCCTTCTCCAGCAGGCGGGAGCAGGGAAAGACAGGGGGAAAAAGTCCCCCCTGTCTCTCCCTGCGTATCACTATGCCGACCAGCCGGATCTCGCGATGCGAGTTCCGGCCGGTCACGTGACCGGCAGAGAGAAACTCAGTGGAGTCCTATGGACTCCAGCGAGTGGATGCTCGCGGCTGCACTCAGCACTGCCGCGAGCATCCTAAGTTTTAACGGCCGAAAACAATGCAGGCAGCATTTTTTGCGCCTGCATTGTAATCTGGCGTTAAAACACAGGCGCAAGGGGGAAAACTGTGGGTGCGGTTTTTCCTCCCTTGCGCCCGCGTTTTAACAGATTGTAATAGAGCCCATAGACTTTTATTTAAATTAAAAAAGCCATATGGCAGGAATAAATCTAAATTTTATTTATTTAATTTTTTTGGTATAAAATAATACAAAAGCTTTAAAAGGATCACCAGAATGCATTTTTGCCGTATAGGCTTCTTCAGTGAGTGTCCTTTTGAGGCAGAGTAATCTCTAAAATTAATCTGAAAATCTGAAAAACGGCGAAAACGCGTTTTGGCGATCCATTTAAAGCTTTTGTATTATTTTATACCAAAAAAAAAAAATAATTCAGATTTATTCCTGCCATATGGCTTTTTTAATTTAAATAAAAGTCTATATTTTTTATAACTTTTTTTACTCGTTCATTGGCTCGTCGGCTTTTTCTGCGGCTGGTCGGTGCTGTGTTCGGCGGCTTGTAGACTGCGTTTGGTGGCTGTCCAGTGGGTTTGCGGCAACTGTTCAGCGGGTTGGCGGCGGATCATCTGGTGTGTTCGTGATTTTATCGGTGGTTGTCGGATCGATATGAAACTTCGGATCGTATCAGCAGCTGTTTTTGCTGATTTTTTTGGGGGGGATTTTCGTCAGTTTTGCGGTGGATTTTCGGGTCAGTTCCCTGTACTCTGGGAGCCCTGCGGTGAATGCAGAATTCCCTGCAGGGTAGGGGAATTTGATTCCCCAAAGTGCGGGGAGCGAGAGAGAGGTGCTCTCTGAATGACCCCTTAAGTTACCACGGTTTAACTTAACCAAGGTTTACCGTTTTTTCTGAAAAAATCTTGCGTTTTTATGTTCCACATGTTAAGCGATTCCACCCCATACTGTACATACTCTAAACGATACCCAGTTATTCGTCAGTAGCCATCTAGGTGTGTATCATACAGAGGTTGCAATGATGCATGAGAACAAATGTTCTATCCTAGAAATTATGAAAAGAGGATAATAAATGTGTGCTACTATAGTTCTGTCACCTTAAATTGTAAACGTTATGGCCATTGTGCGTGAAAGGTGTTTAGTTAAGGTGGAAAAAAGCATTAAATTTGTGGGTGGAAGACATGAACAGAAAGCGTGTTCCAGTTGATGTGTAACGTGTTGAGTCAGAAAAAAAATATCCTTTGTAAGGGTTTTACCAAAGGAACCCCTGAAGCTAACACAAAGCCATTCAATGCAAGTAAGAAATGGTTAAATAGACTTAGGAATAGGTTTGGCCAGATTATTACCAGAATGACGCCACCATGTGGAAGAATCAAAAATCTTGACTCGATAAAAGCTATGCTGATTCGAATTTGGCGCCTTTTTCTTTTTGGAAGCATTTTTTTGGAACCATCAAATTTGAAGGAGGAAACAATTGGAGCATGTTTGGAAGCTTTCGAATCCAAAAACTTTTAATTTTTAAATCCCTTTAATTTTTTTTATTATTGAATGTTTTATTATTTCAATCAGTAAAATGGGATACAAAAAGACAAAGGGGAAAGAACAATAGCTTACATAAATAGGGAAGGTTCAGTACATTTTACTATAGCGATGATGTTAAACCGCGATATTCAATAAGAAGAAGAAATTGCTCTACAGAATGGCAAAGATATGAAAACATCACATCAAGTTACTTAACAATCAACCGAACTTGTCTCGGAAGCAGAGACATAACGGGGAAGGAAGGGAGAAAGGGAGAGAAAAGGAGAAAGATAGAGAGGGGAGAAAAGCAAAGAAGAAGAAATGGGGGAGAGGAACCAGGTGTGTGGAGACATCGGAAACCACCAACAGTATTATGAGGACTTCAATCGACAGGTCTATACCGTTCGGTAGAAAAACAGGTGGGGGGAACCTTGGGACTGCAGAGGAGTCGGGTAATAGGTGGTACTCGTAATATTATGGGAGCTTCGTGCCTATGGTTTTAGTAGTTTGATATATTAGATGATCTTGCCACAGTGACCAAGGGTCTTGTGTTGGGGAGGTGAGATGGAAATGTGATCGGGCCAGGGCCTCAGAGAATGCTAGATCAGAGATCATTTTAGTCAGGGAGGGTATAGTGGGGGAAAGTGTTTTTTCCCAGAGTCTGGCGATAGAAACATTTAAATACGTAAAGGGAATCCACAAGGTAGAGGAAGGGAGTATATTTAAAAGGAAACAAAGTAGCAAAACAAGAGGACATAGTCTTAGATTAGAGGGGCAAAGGTTTAAAAGTAACATCAGAAAGCATTATTTTACTGAGAGGGTGGTGGATACATGGAACAGTCTTCCAGTTGAAGTGGTAGAGGCCAAAACAGTAATTGAATTTAAGCAGGCATGGGATAGGCATAAGGCTATCCTAAATAAAAGATAAATCCAGGTAAAGTATCCATGTAATTGGGCAGACTAGATGGGCCGAAAGGTTCTTATCTGCCGACACTTTCTATGTTTCTATAAGGAGGTAGCAACAGGACACAATTATACAAAACAATTTTCGTTGTCTCAACATTTTCCTCACGTCATCTGGGAGGAGTCCTAGGAGGTAGTGTATTGGAAAGAACGAGACCTTAATGCCCAAAACCTCATCAACAAACGACGCCACTTGGATCCAGAACGGTTGAAGTGTTGGGCAGGACCACCAACAGGTATCAGGAACATTTTTGTTAAAGTGGCATTCCCTAACAGGTACTAAGTACCATCTGTATAGCACCTTACGACGCGTCTCAAAAATTGAAATACACAGGGATGCACCTTTATCAAATAAAAATATGTGGGTCCACTGTTCTAGCGTAATGGGCATGTTTAACTCAGTTTCCCAAGCCTTTTGAAAAGTGAGTTTGGCCAATCCCATTGTGGACATCAATTGACGGTAACAAAGGGAAAGGAGCTTGGTAGTTTGTGAAGGATATACTGTAAAAGTCTCAAATGGTGTGAGTAGAGGTGTGTACTGTGCTTGTCAAAACAGAATTAAGCGTTCCTAGTGTTCTCATGTAGGACATTAGTTGAAGGTATGAGAGAAACACCTGAGAAGGTATTCCATGAGTAGTCTGCATTTGGGCAAAGGAGATGACGGAGGAGTTTTTGAAAAATTGGAACACATGCGTGACTCCGTGGTGAGTCCACGGTTTCGGGTTAAAAAAGGGAATCACGTAAGTCAAAGCGTTTACTGGAGTGGCGAGGAGTAGAGGGTAGAGAGAAGTGAAGTGAAGGCGCGGACATGTTGGTCCCAAATAGTGATGTACCATCTAGTTATCTGTAGAGCTGTTGGGAGAGGAGGTCTGAAATCCCTTTAATTTTAAGTTACTTTTGTCACCACAGTTTTGTTCGTTGTTCGTTTTAGGGTTAGGATTACTTTTAGGGTTAGGGTTATCCCTAAACCAGTGGTTCCCAACCGCAGTCCTCAAGTACCAGGTCAGGTCAGGTTTTCTAGATATCTGACGCAGAGCACAGTTGAAATGATTTGCTGCTCAGTGATTGCAGGATTCAATCTGCTTTTCTCCAAGGTAATCCTTAAAATTTGGCCTGGTAGGAGTACTCAAGGACCGTGGTTGGGAACCACTGCCCTAAACCACAACCATAACATTCTACTCCATTTTTGCTTAAATTTAGGAAACAGATTCTGCAGAAGAAAGAGAATCTGTTGCCTAAAAATTAAGCCAAAAACAGTGCAGAATGATAGAATTATGATTTAGGGTTAGGGTATACTTCTAAAAGTAACCCTAACCCAAAAAGTAGTCCTAAATCAAGCACAAATAGTAACCCAACATTAATATTAACCCTAATACTAACAGGGTTATTCAAAGAGATCCGAAATGTGGCCGAAAGGTAACGGAACAGTGAAATTCAGCGTACGGTTACCTTTCCTGGCCATTCGGCTATTCAGAGAGCAGGCAGTTTGCCAAATGTTGGCGTATTGCCTGCACATACGGTACCTGTTCGGTGCCTGTTCGAGTGCAGTGAAATCCCCATAGAGAAGTAATGCTTCGTCTATTCAGAGAACAAAAAACAGCAGGGAAAAGCTGCCAAATTGCCCTGCTGTTCGGTGGTTTAATTCGGCAGATTCAGGCTAGGGTCAGACTAACGCATTTTTCGCGTTGTCTGTGAAAAAGTGCGTTCGAACGAATGGACGCATTTTTTCACGTAATACGCGATAGCGGTCATACGATGCGCCTTTTCGTCCGTGATTTTGTACGGATCATCAATAAAACACTTTTTGTGTCTGGACGTTATGTTGGCCGGACATGAGCAGCGTCTGACGTCTCCCAATCACGCACACACGCCTCTAGTGGACGCAGCGCACTCTGTACGTCCGTACTAGCAGTTTGACGTTCTAGAAAAAATGCGTTCGTTTGCCACTTGCGTTGCGCGGACGAACATTCGTGCGGCCGTACTTCGTGTGTTCCCCGGCATTGGACGTCATTTGCTGCTAGCACGGCCGTGATTTCGTGCATCTAAACGCACGTTAAAACTGCTTTCGTCTGACCCTAGCCTTATTCAGGCGAATCCCATAGCCTTCAATGTTAAAAATATTCCCGTTTTAATCCAACATCTAATAAACCGTTAATTATAATATTCTGCAGTAAAAAGTATCTTTTTTCATAGATTTTTTAGTATCTTTTAGGCATTTTTCAGGATTTTTTTGCGATAAAAATTTCATTTTTTTTTTAAATCGTTTTTTCTGTTACTGCCCTTTTAATATAATTCATTGGATCTTATATGTAATTTTCAGACATTTTTGTTCTATAGTTTCTTTGCAAACAGCGTTTTACTTTTCAAACATTCAAGCAAACTTTTTTTCACTCCATTCGTATGCGGTGTCAGGTTTTTCGGCGGCTGCTCTGCACTGTGATCGGCGGCTGCTCGAGTTTCTCCGGCGTGTTCGGCGGGGCTAATCCAGATGTTTTTGTGGATTCGTGTGAGTTGGCCGGGTTTTGCGGTGAGTGTTCGTCGGATTTGCGGCGGCTTTTCCCTGCACTGCGACGGCCCTGTGGTGCCGCAGGGTCGCCAAAATGGGATCGCCAAATCGAACCGAATTGAAGAGAATGAAAAGTCACCGAACGTGCGGTGACTTTTCGATTCTCTTTGAGAAATCCTGTAAGTTTATTCCTAAAATTCAATAGCATCTGAAAATGCTCCAATTGGACTGCTCCCAAAAAATTTTGATTGCTTCCAAAATGTTTCCAAAAACAATGCAATGCGTTGAATTCCAAAAGGCCCGAACTAGAGTATTTTTTTCGAAAAATGTACAGGAAGAGGTTTTGTGTGTTGATGAAGAAGCCTTCGCCACATTTCCTTCATAGTTAAAGACATTCAGGGTTATTCAGAGAGCGTGAAAAGCAGGAGAATGACTGGAGAATGAAAAATTCTAGGTCAAAATAGCCGATTTTGAAAGTGAGATGACGGAGAATTTTTCTGGTTTGGCTATTTTGACCTAGAATTTTTCATTCTCCAGTCATTCTCCTGGTTTTCACACTCTCTGAATAACCCTGATTGATTAGGGAGAAACAATACATAGTGTACAAAGCAAGGGTTCAATTGCGATGAATCCAGGCTGCTCTAGACAGTGTCCAACAGAACCGTACTAGCCGTATTTTTCGCTCCATAAGACGCACCTGACCATAAGACGCACCTAGTTTTTAGAGGAGGAAAACAGGAAAAAAAAAATTCTGAATCAAATAGTGTAATAATGGATATGCCCTCATGGATATGCCCCAGGAGCTCTCATGGATATGCCCCAGGAGCTCTCATGGATATGCCCCAGGAGCTCTCATGGATATGCCCCAGGAGCTCTCATGGATATGCCCCAGCTCCTCTCATAGATATGCCCCAGCTCCTCTCATAGATATGCCCCAGCTCCTATCATAGATATGCCCCAGCTCCTATCATGGATAATGCCCCAGCTCCTCTCATGGATATGCCCCAGCTCCTCTCATGGATATGCCCCAGCTCCTCTCATAGATATGCCCCAGCTCCTCTCATAGATATGCCCCAGCTCCTCTCATAGATATGCCCCAGCTCCTATCATGGATAATGCCCCAGCTCCTCTCATGGATATGGGCCAGCTCCTCTCATGGATATGCCCCAGCTCCTCTCATGGATATGCCCCAGGAGCTCTCATGGATTTTGCCCCAGGAGCTCTCATGGATATTGCCCAGCTCTTCTCGTGGATATTGCCCCAGTTCCTCTCATAGATATACTGCCCCAGCTCCTCTCATGGATATGCCCCAGGATTTCTCATGGATATGCCCCAGCTCCTCTCATGGATATGCCCCAGCTCCTCTCATAGATATGCCCCAGCTCCTCTCATAGATATGCCCCAGCTCCTCTCATAGATATGCCCCAGCTCCTCTCATAGATATGCCCCAGCTCCTATCATGGATAATGCCCCAGCTCCTCTCATGGATATGGGCCAGCTCCTCTCATGGATATGCCCCAGCTCCTCTCATGGATATGCCCCAGGAGCTCTCATGGATTTTGCCCCAGGAGCTCTCATGGATATTGCCCAGCTCTTCTCGTGGATATTGCCCCAGCTCCTCTCATAGATATACTGCCCCAGCTCCTCTCATGGATATGCCCCAGGATTTCTCATGGATATGCCCCAGCTCCTCTCATGGATATTGCCCAGGAGCTCTCATGGATATACTGCCCCAGCTCCTCTCATGGATAATGCCCCAGCTCCTCTCATGGATAATGCCCCAGCTCCTCTCATGGATATACTGCCCCAGCAGCTCTCATGGATACTGCCCCAGGCCCCAGCTCACCTCCTGCCGCCGCCGCGTGTTCGGCTCCCTCTGAGCGTCCAGCGGCATGGAGCTTGGGCGCTCGCCTGGGGGAGCCACGTGACCAGCCGCGATCTCGCGAGAACTCGGCTGGTGACGTGGTTCCCCCAGGCGAGCGCCGAAGCTCCATAGCTTCGGACGCTCGCAGGGAGCTGAACATTGCAACGTGCACTTTGCAGTATTCGCTCCATAAGAAGCACACACTTTCCCCCCCACTTTTTTGGGGGGAAAAAGTGCGCCTTATGGAGCGAAAAATACGGTATATTCATGAAAGTGAAAAGCAGGCACTACTAGAACATAAAACATGGAAGGATAAATTAACTCTGACACTATCTCCCGCCTCCCGATGCTGTCCATCCTAAACACATCAGCCCGGCTTATCCATCTCACCCGTCGCTCTGTCTCTGCCGCTCCTCTCTGTGAATCCCTGCACTGGCTCCCTATCCACAGCAGAATCAAATTCAAACTACTCACCCGACCTACAAAACCCTCACTAACGTCGCCCCTCACTACATGTCCTCACTAACGTCGCCCCTCACTACCTGTCCTCACTAACGCCGCTCCTCACTACCTGCCCTCACTAATGCCAGCCCTCACTACCTGTCCTCACTACCTGTCCCAACTAATCACCAAATACACCCCAGCCCGTCCCCTACGATCCAACAATGGGAATAGGGTCCTCATATCCTCCTGTATCTGCTGGCAGAAATACTGACATGTCTCCTGTATGTATTGTAGAATTGTCCTGTCTTTACCCATTCCACAGCGCTGCGGAATGTGTTGGCGCTTAATAAATAATAATAATAATAATAATAATATGAAGGCAACGTTGCAGGTCATATGATAATGCCAACTGTGGTATACAGCGAGAACCCACACGCTCTCAGCCATCTTGTTCATGGAATTATTTCACCAGTGCTTCGTCCCAAAAGTTAAAACATATTTTGAGCAAAAACGGTTGCCATTTAATGTTCTCTTAATAATAGATATTTATCTTGGCCAGCTTGAGGTTGTATTTTTAACTCCAAATACAATCTCTCTACTTCAGCGCCTTGACCAAGGAACCTTTCAGGGTATTAAAACCACATACACCTCTCTGGTATTTCATTGCATTCAATCAGCAATTGATGCAGAATTTTATCTTTAATTAATGAAGTGCTGGAAATCTTTCATGGTTGCTGACACAATAATAATAAAAGCGGCAATGGATACATTAAAGCCAGAAACCATAAATGCCTGTTGGAAGAATTTTTTTTTTTTTTTTATTGTAATAAAAGTTTTATTAAGTTATTTGAAAACATACATTACTTGACATTAAATGCATTACCACATATACAGTCAATCGTGAGTCATGTGAAACGTAATCTTCTGGCAATAAAGTGTGCATTTTCGATACTGCGTCTCTGTGCGCTTCACATATGAATACAGATAGTACAAATTCAAGTAACAATGAGGGAGAGTAGGGGTACAACTTGTGACAGGGGAACAAAAGGAATAGGTGGGGGCTAGGGAGTTTGGTCATTCATTTGTTATTCCGTTGCAATTAAGAAAGGTCTACCGAGTTGTGGGGTGGGGAGCGGGCTGGCACGGACCAATAGAACCACCGTCTCAAGTGTTTGGCGGAGGTACCGGAGGTTTGGTGTATCAGATCCTCTACATCTCTTATGCGCTGGACTTCGTCTAGCCATTCTCGGAAAGTGGGGGCTAGTGAAGATTTCCAGTGTCTGGGTATTACCGCTTTGGCGGCATTCAGTAGCCGAATATCAAGTGAGTTCCTGTAAGTGTCTGCAGGCAGCGGTGTGTGGTGTAGCAGCATGGCCGCTGGCGTGTAGGAAGGTGGAGTATCAGAGATGTTGCTAATGGCATCATGAACCAGTGTCCAGAAGGGTTGCAACACTGGGCAGGACCACCAAATATGCAAGAGATCTGCGCGCTGTGTTCCGCACCTCCAGCAGGAGGCGTCCGCCGTGACGGAATATGTAGCAATTGTGGTGGGTGCTCTATACCATCGTGACAGCAGCTTGTAAGACGTTTCTTGTGTACGAGTAGCAATAGAACACCGAGTATTGAGCGCAAACATTTGGCTCCACTCCTCCTCTGTGAATGTTTGGCGGAGTTCCCTCTCCCACTTCGCTACGTAGGGAGGTGTGGAGGGGGAAAGATCTTGCAGGACCCCGTACATAGTCGATATGCCGTGTTGGGGAAGGGTCTTACGGGTGATCACTTGTTCAAATACGGTCAGTGGGCGGGTGTATTTTTCCAATGGAGCTAGGGAGCGTAGATAGGTAATGAGGCAGTGCATATGAAATATCGTAAGAAAGGAATCGGGGTGGGTCAACGGTACATCCTTCGGGGCTTTAGGTCGGTTCCCATCTATGTAAAGGCCCGGCAGTGGGTGTCGTGGTGGAGCTGCGTCAATGAGAGGTAGCAGACGTGGCGAGAAGGCCGGTAAGTGGTTGAGAGGGAGGAGTGGAGAGGGCCAAGGGGCTATTTGTGTGAGCCTCTGCAACCGTCGCCAGATGGTCAGTGTGACCGAAACTGTCGGGTGTGTGGGGATGTCAGTAGATGCAGTGGTGCCTAAAAGCCAAGGGAGGGAGGTTAGCGAGCGTCCGGCCAGTTCATGTTCCAACGCCACCCATTGTTTACCTGAGGCACCCAAGCTCCACTCCACCATTCGCAAAAGATGAACAGCCTGGTAATAGCGCTGCAAGTGCGGCAGAGCTAGACCTCCACGAGAGCGAGGAGCTGTCAGCAGCGCTACACTCAGCCTTGGTTTACTCCCGGCCCATACATATCTAATAAAGAGAGACTGCAAGGAGCGGAAGAAGGCAGACGGGACATGTATCGGCAGGGTCTGCAATAGATAAAGGACTCTTGGGAGAACATTCATTTTGAGGACACTTATGCGTCCAAACCACGTGATGTGCGGGATGGCCCATCGAGTAAGGTCCTTTTCCAGGACCCGGAGCAGAGGGACAAAATTTGTGGTATAAAGATTTGATACCGCTGGGGTGAGGTAAACTCCAAGGTATTTAAGGGAGGTAGTACACCATCGAAAGGGGAATGTGGCTTGAATGTGTGTGCTGAGGGGAGCAGGTATTGAAATGTTCAGAATTTCCGATTTTGACATATTAATTTTGTAATTACTGAGTGAGCCATATTCGCGTAATAGTTCAATGAGGGAAGGCAAGGAAATCTGGGGTTGTTGTACAAAAAATAGCAGGTCATCTGCATATGCCGCCACCTTATATGTGTGGCGTCCAACACAGATACCATGAATAGAGGGGTTGGCCCTGACAGCTTGAAGGAGGGGTTCCAGAGATAATGCAAATAAAAGAGGGGAGAGGGGGCAGCCCTGTCGAGTGCCGTTTTTAATGGTGAAGGGGGAGGACAAGGTGCCATTTAGATTAATGCGAGCGGTAGGTGAATCATATAAGGCGGTTATCCAGCGCATGGCGTTGGGGCCAAATCCCATATGCTGTAGGGTCTGGAATAAGAAAGGCCAATGTACCCTGTCAAACGCCTTCTCAGCGTCGGTGGAGAGGAGCAGGGTCGGACCGGTATCAGTTCTCTGAGCGGCGTGAATCAAATTAATGGCCAGCGTAGTATTATCTCGCCCCTCCCTCCCTGGGATAAATCCCGTCTGGTCAGGGTGGATCAGGTGTCTCATATGGTTTGCGATTCGCAGCGCGAGTACCTTAGCAAAAAGTTTCACATCCTGATTCAGGAGGGAAATTGGTCGATAATTGGCACAGAGGGCGTGATCCTTATCAGGTTTGGGGATTAAGGTGATGGTGGCAGAAAGTGTTTGTGGGGTAATGTGGGATGTAGGTTCAGTCAGTCCGTTAAAAGCAGCCAACCAGGCGCTAGAGAGGAGCTTTTCGCACGCTTTATAGTATTTAAGGGTAAAACCGTCAGGCCCCGGTGTCTTACCCACTGGCGTTCGCTTGATCGCTTCGTGCAGTTCTTCCGCAGTGATTGGACCTTCAATAGAGGACCTCATGAGCGTAAGTGAGTGCGAAGGAAGCGCTGGGTGGCATCAAGAGCCGTTTGGGCGGGAGCCGGTGTGAGGCCATATAGCGAGGTAAAGTAGTCACGAAAGAGGCCAAGCATATCTTTCGGGAGGGTGACAGTTTTACCCTGAGGGGTGCGCAGATGAGTGACATATAGAGCCTGTCGGTGGGTTCGGAGGGCATTAGCTAGGAGTCTGCCGCATTTATTGCCATGTTCATGAAAGGTTTTACGCACTGTCAGGAAGGCCTTCTGGGCCCTGTTATTAAAAAGTGAACGGAGCTGTGACCTAAGGTCCAGCAATTCGGCGTAAATGTCATTGTCAGAGTGCAGTTTATGGGATCGTTCCAGGGCCGCAATGCGCTGCAATAGTGATTCCTGCTGTTCAGTGCGCTCTCTCTTTCGCCGCGCGCCCTGTTGTATAAGGTAACCCCTGATGACAGCCTTATGTGTCTCCCAAATAATCTGTGGGGAACAGTCGGGTGTATCATTCTCCGTAAAATAGTTGTGCAGTGCGTCGTGAAGGCCTTCTTTAATCTGGGGGTCAGTGAGAAGGGATTCGTTGAGGCGCCAGAGTTTCTCCCTAGGGCGGGCGAGAGGGGAGGAGAGCGTGATCAGAACCGGGCAGTGATCCGACCAGGTCATGGGACCAATGGAGGCAGACTCCAAAAGGTGCATACTACCAAAAGGAAGGAAGACATAATCAAGGCGCGTGTAGAGCTGGTGCGGGGCGCTATAGTATGTGTAATCCCGTGTGGAGGGGAAGAGCGAGCGCCAGCAATCCATCAATCTCAGGGAGTGTAGCGCAAGTCGAGTGCGGCGGAGGACGGAGTGTGGGGTGCTAGTGACACCTCTAGAGGTATCCAGGCGAGCATCAAGCGGCAGATTGAGGTCACCGCCCACCACCAAGATACCCTCCTGGAAATCCTGCAGTCGACGAAATATAGTGCGAATGGCGGAGTGTTGCTGTCGATTCGGGAGGTATATGGAAACAAAGGTGTACCACTGCGCACCAATTTGGCCCTTCACAAACGTGTAACGACCAGCGGGGTCTAACAGGGAGGCCGAGTAGCTAAATGGGATTGAGCGAGAAAACAACACCGCTGTTCCGCAGACTTTACCAGCAGTGGCATTGCTAAAATAACCTGTAGGGTATTTGTGGCTTTTGAGAGAGGGAGGTCGGGCCTGTGGAAAGTGGGTTTCCTGCACCAATACTACATCCGCGTGTAGCGAGGTAAATTCCCTAAGGGCCGCATGGCGCTTTTCGGGTATGTTCAGACCTTTTGCGTTAATGGAGAGAACTTTAAGAGTGCGGGGGGCGGTGGCCATGGTATAGTCGTGTGAGGGATACCAATATGAATGGACCAGGAAGGGGATTTAAGGGAGCGCCCAGTAGGGCAGACCAGGTACAGGGGGAACAAAGACAAATAACCAATTACAATGGTACAACTATATACACAAGGAGCACGTGCCTGAAGAGACTATCCACCACGTCGCCGAGTGGGCGCGCGGGGAGTCTCAGGTCACAGAGGGGGGTGCGTACACCACCAACACACTGTGTAGGCACTGACTCGTGGGGGTTACCCGGCGCGGGAAGGTCAACAGTGGAAGTCAAATATTATAACAATAAATTGAGAGTGCAATTTAACGACAGGTATTGTTGTCAAAAGGTTCTAAAAGAAAAGTCAAAAATCACTCAGAAAGCGCTGAACGCGCGTCTCCCCGTTCAGATACATACACGGGTGTGCTCAGGAAAAGAAAAAGAAAAATAACAGTTCGCCCAGGCCGCCCCTGAGGCTCATGGAATCTTGCAGAGCGTTAGGCCGTAAACGGGAAGTGCAGGCTGAGGTAGGGTCGAGGATGTAAAAGAACCTCGCCTCCAGCCTTATTGCATAAGTCAGCCGGGGAGGGGGCTTCAGCGACCAGGCGCACCTCAGGCCCAATGACATAACATATACGGGCCTTTCAGGCCAAGAAGCATACATAAGCAAAAGGATACTGACGTTAACCAGGGCATCAAATCGGTTAAGTGCCGGTGCCAGATAAGGGCGGTGTCCGCTTCAGAAAGGAGAGGTCCAGCGGTCCCAGGACCACGTAAACGGAGCCAATGGAAGTCCGTTCAATTCACCGGTGCCTGCGAGGAGGAGGAGCGGCGTCTGCGGCGGGATCGTCGCGGGCGTGTTGGGGCCTGCTCTGGAGGCATATATAACAGTGCCAGGTCTGGCCAAGCCGGAAGCGTGTCCGGTGGAAGAGAGAGTTCCTCCAGAAACAGCGGGAGGTCTAGCTCACTGCGAAGGCTGAGAGGTCCCGATGGTGTGCGAACTTGAAGGCCAAATGGAAATAGCCACTTATATTGAAGTTTCATGTCCTGTAAGGCAGCCGTGAGCGGACGTAGCATTCGTCTGGACTGCAGGGTGGCGGGTGAGAGATCCTGAAATAGCGAAATCTTAGCCCCCGCATAATCAATGGTGCGAGAACCTCGGGTCGCTGCCAGTATGGAATCTTTCAGCGGGTAGCGTAGAAGGCAGCAGATCACATCACGTGGGGGAGCGTCAGGTGGCCTTCGGCCCGGTCTCAGTGCTCTATGATAGCGTTCCATTTCGATAACTGTAACCGGGTCCCGTCCCAAGACTTCATTAAATAAAGCAGTGAGGGTGCATTTCAATTCTTCCTGCGTGTTTTCCATTTCCGGGAGGCCTCGAATCCTGATGTTATTCCGGCGGTTTCTGTTCTCCACATCTTCCAGATGGCGAGCCATCATTTGTAGGGCTGAGCGCTGTGTGGTTATTGCAGAGGAATGGGCTGCTATCGTAGCAGACTGTTGCTCCTGCGTCACCTCCACGTGCTGCAGTCTGGTTTGAATACCGCCAAGATCTGTGCGCAGCGCGCGGATTTCTGATAGGAGGGAGGCTCCCAGTTCAGTGGTGGCAATGGCTAAGTCCTCTTTACTGGGGAGATATTGTAGGAGCTGGCGGAGGTCATTTGGGGGGTCCCAGACACTCACCGAGTGCGTTGGAGAGCTGGAGGCTGAGGAGCATGCGGCGGCGGCCATCTTGGATTCCGGGTCAGTGTTTTCAGCGGTTGATAGAGGGGCCAAAAACGGCCTAATGGACCCTGTCTGCGGTGTTCCAGTAAGCTCTGGGGGGCCAGGAGTGTGTGGGGGCTTCCTGGCTTTACCCATGGGTGCGAATGTGCAGCGGAGAAGGGGTAAATACAGCGCGCTCTGCGGAGCTCACCGATCAAGCGGCCATCTTCCTGGACGTCCCGGCCACGCCCCCCCGGAAGAATTTATAGGCTGTGGTGGTGAATGATTTTAATGGATAGGCAAGTTGGTGAAGATGGATTTGTCGATATGCTCTATGAAGAAGTGCTAGAACATATTGATGGCCATCGAGAAGTGTTAAAAAATGAATTGGAAGAACTCGTTAAGCCACCATAAACAACCGCCTGCACTGTTTCCCAAAATTTCTGGCAAGCACAATCAGAAATTCTCGGAACTCAGTGACCTTTTCTGGGAGCTGCAGCTGGCCAACACAGACGCTTACCTACCTGGCCTCAGCTATCTGGACACTGCTCATGGGGTAAACCCAATAGTTTTCAAGCTGCCATACAATATCCAGGAAAAATGGGCTGCACTTGGGGCAAAGTATAAAAGAGTGAACCATGTCTTCTTTCTACCTTTCTCCTACTTTTGCGAGTTCATAAGGGACATTGCAGAAACAAAGAATGACCCCAGTTTTTCCTACAGTGAGTTCCACAATTCAGGTTCCCTTCCTCAGATATCCGACAGCTTGGACTTTAGTCACAGATGCCGCAGGGGTCCAGTATCAGCGAAGAAGACTAATGTCCTTCCCCCTCCTGCCTCAGTTCCTGACGGGTGCAAACAAGGTGAAAAGATAGAGAATCCTAACCGCCTTTGCCCTATTCATAAGAAGCCACATCCCCCCAAAAAGTGCATTGGCTTTAGAAAGAAACCACTCCAAGAGCGCAAGGAGCTCTTAAAGACATATGGTGTATGTTTCAGATGATGTGCTTCTACTGAGCACTTTGCCAAAGACTGCACATTTCCTATCAAGTGCATAGAATGCGATAGTGTGGATCATGTGCAGGCGCTACATACATCTCAGTACATGCCTGCAATGTCAACAGACACCCCTCCTGTGTCAATGCACGGCGGGGAGACTACAGATCAGGAAGTTACCATAGTGTCCTCTTCTTGTACAGCAGTATGCGGTGAAGATCTTTGCGACAAGTCTTGTGCTAAAATATGCTTATTTAACATACTGTATATCACAAAGATCACCCAGGAAAGTCTGTTAAAGTATACGTCATCCTGGACGATCAGAGCAATCGGTCCCTCGCAAGAATGGAAATCGTTGATCTTTTCAACTTAAAAGGAGATTCCTACCCTTATACTTTAGGTACATGTAGTGGCATTACAGAGGTCTCTGGAAGAAGAGCAAGCGGATTCGTAGTAGCTTCTCTTGGGGGCAATCTGGAATTACCGCTACCCACACTTGTCAAGTGCAACCAGATCCCATCTAAGAAGCAAGAGATCCCTACACCAGAAGCAGCCCTACACCATCCTCATCTGAAGGCTATAGCTAACGAAATACCAGCCCTTGACAAGAATGCAGATATCCTAATTCTCCTGGGCAGAGATATCCTCAGAGTACATAAGGTACGGCAACAAATTAATGGTCCACATGATACTCCATTCGCTCAACGCCTTGATCTAGGTTGGGTTATCATAGACAATGTTTGAATAAGGAAAAAGAAGGTGCCTACCAAGATTTCTTCCTTCAAAACACACATCTTGCCAAATGGTCGCAACACCTATCTTGAACCATGCCCACACCAGTAGGGAGCGAAGGAGAATTTGAACAGCAACGAATGGCAGCATGACGAGCAAGATAAATTAAAAATGTCTTTCAGTCCTGGGATAACACCTTTGGAGTCACAGTGTTTAATTCTACCAATGATGACAAAAAACTAGCACTGGCAAGAGAAGATAGGGAATTTCTCAAAATGATGGATAAAGAATTCGCTCAGGATAGCTGGGTAGCACCCTTACCCTTTCGTACGCCTAGAGAAAAGCTACCTAACAATCTAAAGCAAGCAGCTGCTCGATTTGCCTCTTTAAAGTGCACCTCGAAGAAGAAAAACGAGGCTGTGAAGACGGTGAACCGGCACCATGACAGCCGGAATACAGTGCTGGTCTGCGGAATCTGGAAATATTCCTGTCCTGCCATGTGTGCCAGGAAAGCCCTCTACAAGCACAAGTACAAAGCAGAAACAAAGATTGAAAGGAAGAAAAAGGAGAAGGCTAGAGCTACCGTGTCAAAGACAGTCGGTGGGGATAAGAATGGCGGCACACGTGTTGTCAAACTTTGTAAAATGCCTCGCTGTTATTCCAGTGAAGATGTTCCAATGAAGCTGTTAAGCCATGTCAAGAAGCCTTTCAGCCAGCACAAACGCAACCTGCGCTCCTCCATTACTCCTGGGACTGTACTTATCCTCCTCAATGGACGCCACAGGGGGAAGTGTGTGTTTTTTCTGAAGCAGCTCCAGTCTGGCCTTCTTCTGGTAACAGGACCACTGGTTATCAACCGGGTGCCTCTGCAAAGAGCTCATCAGAAATTTGTTATCGCCACTTCCACAAAAGTCAATATCTCAAGTATCAAGGTTCCAAAGCACCTGACTGATGCTTACTTCAAGAAGAAGAGGCTGCGCAAACCCAAGCAACAGGAGGAAAAGATTTTTGAAACAGAGAATGAAAAATACGCAGTCACACAACAGCACAAAGCCGATCAGAAGTTTGTGGATTCCCAACTCCTGCCAATGGGTCTTGTCACTCAGGTTATGCCTAGTGACGATGGAAGAATCCAAAAAGTGAAGGTCAAGGTGACTAAAGGAGGTGTGGTACATAGTTTCTTCCGGCCAATCAATGAACTGATACTCCTTCTGCCAAGGGAAAAGGTGAGTTAAGAGTTTCTGCTCGCGACAGAAGCCTTTCCACAAACAGCCAGTTGGATTACGATTGTGTTGGTTGAAGTTTTGGCCTAGAGCGGCTTCCCCAGCACGAAGATGGGTTAATTTGTTAAGTTTACTCCTCGCATCTGGAACTATGGCCTACCTTTAAGACTGTTGACTTAGTTACTGGCTATAAAGTGTAAAGTTGTATTATTGAATGCTTTAACTTTGTTTTTCAGGTCTATGCATTGGGTTTCCAGGAGGACATTTAAAGTTATAGGCCCCTATTACATTCTTCGCGCAGTGTGTTTTGCGTGCGCAAATGCGCATTTGCGTGAGGGGCAAAACCCTTTGCGCTGAGTGTCGTATTACAAACAGGGTTATTCAAAGAGATTCGAAAAGTCACCGCACGTTCGGTGACTTTTCGTTCTCTTCAATTCAGTTCCTTTTGCCGATCCCATTTCGGTGACGCTGCGGTGTATTCAGCAAACACCACAGGGTCCCCGAATTGCAGGGAAAAGCTACCGCAAACCCGACGAAAACAAACCGCAAAACCCAGCGATTGCACGCCGAAAACCCTCAAAAACATCTGGATTAACCTGCCGAAAACCACGGAAAAACCCGAGCAGGAGCCGATCACCCGCAGCGAAGCCACCGGAAAAAGCCGAGAAAGCCGAGACCGCAGACAGAGTGAAGTGAATAAATTAGGAAAACAGTTTGTGTGAATGTTTGAAAAGTGAAACACTGTTTGCAAAGAAACTACTGAGCGAAAATGTCTGAAATTTACATATGAGGTCCAGGGAATGATAATAAAGAGGGCTGTTACAGAAAAAATAAGTAAACCTAAAAAAAAAAAAAAATTAAAAAAATCGGACTTAAAAAAAAAAATCTGAAAAATGCTTAAAATATCCTAAAAAATCTATAAATAAAGAGACTCTTTACTGCATAATTTTATGATGAACAGTTTATTAGATATTGAATTAAAACGGGAATATTTTTAACATTGAAGCCTATGGGATTCTCCTGAATAAATTTGCCGAATTAAACCACCGAATGGCAGGGCATTAGGGGAACCTTTCACTGCTGGTTTGTGTTCTCTGAATAGCCGAAGCAGTGCTTTTTCATGGGGTTTTCACTGCCCTCAAACAGGCACCGAACAGGCACCGTATGTTCAGGCAATTCGCCAGGATTTGGCGAATTGCCTGCTCTCTGGATAGCCAAATGGCCAAAAAAAATAAAAATAAAAATTCAGCTTTCGGTTACCTTTCTCAAGCAATTCGGATCTCTTTGAATAACCCTGAAAGTTTGTGCAAACGATGCGCGTTATCGTTTAACGCGGACGGACCTGCGCGAGCGCGATGAACTGTGCGAGTCCTATACTTAACATTGTGAGCGCAAATTCGTTTGTGCGCGGGTATGCGGATGGTATTTCAAACGATGCGCAATTTTTTTACGAACAACGTTTGCGCGCATAATTTTAACGTCTTTGAAAAGTTGGTGGTAACTGCAAATCGGAACGTTTTTGCCGAAACGAAAAACACTAGCACGAAAAAAAAATACAACACAGTATAGTTACACATTCTACACATACCCAAACAAAAAAATTGTGAATTCGTGCATATTTTTTTTACTGCTGCAGCATGTATACTCAGATTTACTTTGACAGGCGCAAAAACTTAAGAGAGTCAATTAAGGTAAATTGATGTCAATTAAGGTTCTTAATTCTGATTGGCTGAATCCCGCGAAAAAAACAGTCCGCACACTGATTTACGTGCGCAACGTTACTGCGCGTGTATTATACTTCGTTTTGCGAGTCGTTTTTACAAACGTTATTTTCTGACGGATGAGAAAATGCGTTCAGATTGGTATACCACGTTAATTTTTGCGCGATTACGCTGGACGATGCGCGCAAAAAATTTTGCGCTGCGCGAGCGAAATTGCGCAGAGAATGTACTAGGGGCCATAGTGTTAGTTTATTTTGAAATCTAAAGATTTCTGACGGGGAGTGTCATGCCCCATGATTCAGGGTTTATTTGTATATTTTAATGTTATGTGTTGAAGCTGCCTTTTGCTGCTTACAGTTATTATTTAATAGCTATTTTGTTCCTGCTTGCTGCATCCAGCTAGCTCCACCCCTTTTTGCTCAGTCTAGTTCTGAGGTAATTACTGGTCACCTAGCAGCCATCTTAGCTCAATGCTGGACAGAACTAATATCTTTTCAACTGCATTGCGGTACACTATTACAAAGATTGTCAGTCTGATCATTAAAGTTTTCAACTGGATTCATCTTTCTATGTGTCAGTTTTGCTGAGCTGACACTGTCTGCTGAACTTTCATCGTGTGAGTACTGGTCAATACAGACTTAGCTAGTCTCAAGCACCCACACCTCACAGCTTTGCTGGGGAGGCAGAATACTCACTTTCCAAATTTTGACATATAATTTTCACTTCTCCAAAAGTTCTCCAGAGTTTCACCTTTCTCTGAATAAACCTGAGAGTGCTCTCTATAATCTGTGGTTTAAAGCATCTGCGGTGGGTCTTGGAACCTATTCCCGGAGGATACAAGGTCTTACTGTAATGTCTTTTGATTAAATTCTCCCCAATATTGTTTTAGTGGACAGACTGACAGCGCATTTCCATTTATAATGTTTATAATTCCAAAAGTAAGGACTAGTAAATAGATTAAAAAAAAAAATTTCATTTGTACAACTGTTAGGCTAGGGTCAAACGAAAGTATTTTTACACGCGAACGTAAAAAAGTGCGTCCGAACGCATTGATGTATTTCCTCACGGAATATGCGAAAACGGTCATACGATGCGCATTTTCGTGCGTGATGTTTTACGAATCCAAACCAGGAAACTTTTTGCGTCTGGACGTTATGTTGGCCGGACACGAGCAGGGTCTGATGTCTCCAAATCACACACACACACCGCTAGCGGGCGCAGCGCACTCTGTACGTCCGTACTAGAGGTTCTGCATTCTCGAAAAAATGCATTCATTTTCCACTTGTGTTGCGCAGCCGGACTTTCGTGCGACCGTACTTCATATATTGGCTGTCATTGCCCGTCATTTGCTGCTAGTGCGGCCGTGATTAAGTGCGCCAGAACGCACGTTAAAAATGCGCTGGTCTGACCCCAGCCGTAGCTGGAACCATATAAACTACATAGGTTTATTCTGTCTCAAGCCACTATTATGTGCAACATCTTAATAACCTTTAACCCAAAGATAAATCCCAACCTTTATCCTGTGACGTCTTCAGCCCCCGCAGCGCTTCCTGGGGGTCAGGGCGCCCGGTGGCATCGCTGGCTGGCCGGTTGCCAGTAGTTAATGCTGGCAGATCGGCATCTGAGGGGGCGGGAGCCACCAGCCTTTAAAGCAGGGCGAGAGGATCTGCTCCTCGCCCTGACATGGAGTAATCTTCCCGCAGTGCTAGCTGACTCTTGAGTCTGTCACTGAGTACTTTGCAATATATTGTTTATGACTTGCTTGGATGAGGACCCTGTATGTGTTTTGACCCGGCTTGCCTACTTACGATTCTCCTGCTTATTCCTTTGTTTGTTTGCTCTGTGCGTTATTCAGGATTCTGATTTATGTTCCAACTGTATAATTTATGTTTTGGGATCTGCCCACTAGGTTGTGAAACTCCCCTACCGCTCTGAGGTCTCTGTTGACTATCTATCTGGTTTGAGTCCTAATCGCAAGGCATCCAGTTGTTTGTTGTATATCCCTGCTGGTTGCAGCTTTAACCACACGTTTCATATTATGCCCTGCAGTATCTGTGTTAACAAGTCGCTACACAGAAACACAATTTCTGATTGTAGGCCTGCCCTGCAGGCTGCTGAACTCAGTGAGTTCCCACTCTGTATACTTGAGAACAAATACAAGGGTGTTGCCTCTGTTATATGTGCTTCATGTACCAAGATTATCGATATCTGCTTACAGAGAGTAAATGTGCTTTCGCTCAGCGACCTCTTGGTCACGAAACCATTTGGCGCTGAGTGGTATTCAGGATTTTGTAGTACCTCCCTGGTTGGGGATACAAGGTATTACAGTTCTATTGCTTTTCGTATCAAAGAAATCTGTCCTTAAGGATCCAAACTACGCTGATCCAGGGTGAGTGCCATAGCGCACCGTTACAAATCGTAGAATTGATGATACATGCACTGTATATGCTCACTTTTTGTAATCGTCTAACAATCTGGATTTCTATTTGAACAGATGGATATTTAACTTACATTATAAGAGTTTGAGATGGAATCCCACATTCATAAAACATTATTTACTATATCTTTATGTTGCATGGGTTTACGTTTTTTTTGTGTGTTCAATTTTGTTTTTCACTTTTGTGTATCTGAAGTCCCATGGTATGGCATGTGATTTTACTACTACAACACTTTCATGACTATGTTTCAATAAAGCTACATGTTTCAGACAGTTACAGCTCCCTGTTGTACAATTCTACAGTTGAATTATTTCTATTTCTTCCTTGTTGTGGTTTATACTTCGGGTAACTCCCTTTAGTACATGGTAAATCATTACTATTTAGAAGAAAATTTGATTTGAGTACCTTAACATATTTATGTTGATCTACTAAATAGTAACTGTAGTTATATACATATATATATATATATATATATATAGTAACCCGTGCGTAAGGATACGCTGGTGGCACTCTGGGTCTTTTCAAAATTGTTGCTTTATTAATAGATTCGACGTTTCAGTAAAATATTCCTGATGAAAGTCTGCGGTTAGCAGACTGAAACGTTGAATCTATTAATAAAGCAACAATTTTGAAAAGACCCAGAGTGCCACCAGCGTATCCTTACGCACGGGTTACTATATTGGCCAGGTGCAGCACCGGGCGCTGGATCAAAGTTCTCCGAGTGCAGAAACCAACGGTTTGTATATATATATATATATACAGTATATATACAGGGTTATCCAAAGAGATTCGAAAAGTCACCGCACGTTCGGTGACTTTTCGTTCTCTTCAATTCGGTTCCTTTTGCCGATCCCATTTCGGTGACCCTGCGGTGTATTCAGCAAGCACCACAGGGTCCCCGAATTGCAGGGAAAAGCTGTCGCAAACCTGACGAAAACTAACCGCAAAACCCACCGAATGCACGCTGAAAAACCTCAAAAACATCTGGATTAACCTGCCGAAAACCACAGAAAAAGCCCGAGCAGGAGCCGATCACACACAGCCGAAGCAGCCGAGACGCAGATGAGGGAGGTGAATAAATTATCAAAATAGTTTGTGTGAATCTGTGAAAATGAAACGCTGTTTGCAAAGAAACTACTGAGCGAAAATGTCTGAAATTTACACAGGAGGTCCAAGGAATGATAATAAAAAGGGCTGTTACAGAAAAAATTAGTAAACTTAAAAAAAATCAAAAAAAAATTAGACTTTTAAAAAATAAATTAAAAAAAATCTGAAAAATGCTTCAAATATCCTAAAAAATCTATAAATAAAGAGACTCTTTACTGCAGAATTTTATAATGAATGGTTTATTAGATATTGAATAAAAACGGGAATATTTTTAAGATTGAAGCCTATGGGATTCTCCTGAACAAATTTGCTGAATTAAACCACCGAATGGCAGGGCATTAGGGGAACCTTTCACTGCTGGTTTGTGTTCTCTGAATAGACGAAGCAGTGCTTTTTCATGGGGATTTCACTGCCCTCGAACAGGCACCGAACAGGCACCGAACAGGCACCGAGCAGGCACCGTATGTGCAGGCAATTTGCTAGGATTTGGCGAATTGCCTGCTCTCTGGATAGCCGAATGGCCAAGAAAGGTAACCGAACGCTGATTTTCAGCGTTCGGTTACCTTTCTCAAGCAATTCGGAGCTCTTTGAGTAACCCTGATAATGTGTTTATTATTGCAGAAGCCACTTGCACATCAAAGCAATTCAATGAATTGCATCCCAGAGCTCCTGTGCCACATTCCCCATATGCAGCAAGGAATTCTGGGCAGGATATGCAAATTACATCTGTCTCACTTTTTGCATCCTGGATCTGTTATTACACAGAACCCTAAAATCAATGCCATGCCACACATGCTTTATCAAGTACTACTTGATAAAGGCCTCTAGGGGCCGAAACGTCAGTATGGCTTTCTAATGGGCAGAAATAAAAAATTTTAAGGAGGTCCACGAGTGCCGCCCTTGTGCTATTTGGAATTTTTTTATACATACAGTTAGGTTTTGGCACCGGGGTATGAAGATATTTTTTCTTACATTGGATCTGGGAAGACAAGTGCTTTCCTGTTGATTTTGTGTATATAAATATATATTTATAAAGCTTGTGCATTAAACATTGCAATGTGTTATGGATGGGGGGGGGGGGGTACCAGTACTGATTTTCAACAAAAAAGTTATAAACATTAAAACATAAACGTTACATTTATTATTCCAAGTGAAGGACTTTATCAAAATAATTCCCCAGAACAGCTAAGATTATATACACTTAAGATATGCTTGAAAATGTTTTATTTAATTTTCCTCCTTGAGTTATTTTCTGAGATTTTTACATAAGAACACCAAAGACATGAACGTGAAGATAAAGTGGAATTTCAAGACTCAAAAGCTGCAAAAAGTCCTAAGATCTTGGACAGCCATTGCCGAATATCCAAATTCAATGCTTTACTTGATGTTACTTTGGGCCTGGTGTTATCACTCACCTTTAGCTTCCAAGCAGTTTCTTTTCGTTATATCATTTTCTACTTGTTAGGAATCGAGAGGGAGCTCCTGTCCTTGAGGTGAGGATGAAAAGCAGCTATACCAAATACATTCTGGATAAAATACTATCAGGGTTATTCAAAGAGATTCGAATGGCTGCCGAAAGGTAACCTTTCTTGGTCATTCGGCTATTCAGAGAGCAGGCGGTTCGCCAAATGTTGGCGAATTGCCTGCTCATACGGTGCCTGTTCGGTGCTTGTTCAAGGGCAGTGAAATCCCCATAGCTTCGTCTATTCAGAGAACACAAACCAGCAGTGAAAGGTTCCTGAAATGCCCTGCCATTCGGTGGTTTAATTCGGCAGATTTATTCAGGAGAATCCCATAGGCTTCAATGTTAAAAATATTCCCGTTTTAATTCAATATCTAATAAACCGTTCATTATAAAATTCTGCAGTAAAGAGTCTCTTTATTTATAGAATTTTTAGGATCTTTTAAGCATTTTCCAGGATTTTTGTTTAAAAAAAGTTCCGATATATTTTTTTTTTTTTTTTAACTTTACTTCTTTGGATCTTATATGTAAATTTCATACATTTTCGTTCAGTAGTTTCTTAGCAAACAGCGTTTCACTTTTCAAACATTCAAGCGTACTGGTTTTTTTTCTCACTCCATTCGTCTGCGGTGTCGACTTTTTCCGGCGGCTGCCCTGCACTGTGATCGGCTCCTATTTGGGTTTCTCCGGCGTGTTCAGCAGGGTTAATCCAGATGTTTTTGCCGGTTTTCGGTGTGCCTTCGCCTGGTTTTGCAGTGAGTTTTCGGCGGGTTTGCGGTGACTTTTCCCTGCATTTCGGCGGCCCTGTGGTGCTTGCTGAATACACTGCAGGGTGGCCGAAATGGGATCGCCAAATCGAACCGAATTGAGGAGAACGAAAAGTCACCGAACGTGCGGTGACTTTTCGATTCCCTTTGAATAACCCTGTATATAAACATATGATGAGGATTTAATTTTTTAGAAAAGAGGCTACTGTTCTAGAGGGTGGGAAGCAGGTACGTTACAAACGCTCTGTATAAAACACTAATAAAAAATTAGCAGGATATAGTGCATGCAGACCTGAACTCATATCAAGGTTCAAGTAGGGAGACAAACCAGATTTTAGGTGTGTGAGAAAGGGCATTGATAAGTAACACTCAGAATAAATCAGTTAGGCTGGGTTCACACCTGGGCGTAGCGCTGCGTCGCACAATGCGCGTGTTTTTTTTACGCGCGTTCGCGCATACAAAAAAATGCGCGAACGCACGTTGCAGCGCGTTCGCAGCTATGATATGGCCGCGAACGCGCTGCTGTATGCCCGAAAAGAAGCTCCCGGACTTCTTTTTGCGTCGGCCGTTTTAAAGCGCGTTCGTGCGCGCTTTAAAACGCTTAGGTGTGACATGCCCACATAGGAAATTATGGGATTTCATTGTTTAAGCGTTTTACACCGCGCAGGAGCGCGCTGTAAAACGCTTAGGTGTGAACCCAGCCTAAATGATGATGTATTCATAGGAGGTTTTAGACTGGGATCATGAAAATTCGACACATGTCCATTTCATATTACAAACCATTTAATGCAGATCAACATATTACAGAGAATTTTATTACTATTATTTTATAGCACCAGCAGTTTATTTGGTTCTTTACAGTAAAGAATTGGGAATCGAATTGGAAAAATCAACAAACTCTAGAAAACAGCTCAGACAAACCTGCAATACAATGTTACTGTGGAAGAGAACAAGAGGAATAACAATCAAGGTTATTCAGAGAGAGGTGAAAAGCAGGAGAATGACTGGAAAATGGAAAATTCTAGGAGAAAATAGCCGATTTGGAAAGTGAGATGAATGGGAGAATTTTTCTGGTTTGGCTATTTTGACTTAGAATTTTCCATTCTCCAGTCATTCTCCTGCTTTTCACCTCTCTCTGAATAACCCTGTATGTATAGTAATAATGATACTCCTTATTCTCTGTTTTGATTTTGATAAGTAGCAAAAGAAAAGGGTGGGATGATATAAAAATAACTTATGTCAAAACTTAAGCTACGAAACATTTTGCTCTCCTTTTATAACATTAACATTTACACTTATACCTGTACAATACATTATCATCATTTATATAGCGCCAACAGTTTCCGCAGCGCTTTACAATAACCAAAGGGAACGAGATAAATGGACATATGATGGAAAGGAGAGGCATAGAGGGCCCTGCTCATAGGAGCTTACAGTCTAGAGGGATTGGGGGTTGAGGAAGACCAGGGGAATTTTACTACATAGCAGGATCATTAGTGCCAGTGGTTTGGGAATGGTGGGGCCATAGAAGCAGCTTCGTTTTCTCAAAATATCTGTACATCAAATAAAAATATTTAAAACAGAAGAAAAAAAAAGAGCAATGCAAAATATAGAATATATATATTTATATAGAATATTAACTTCAACAATGTTTGCTATGAATTCTATCAGGGTTATTCAGAGAGCGGTGAAAAGCAGGAGAATGACTGGAGAATGGAAAATTCTAGGTCAAAATAGCCGATTTGGAAAGTGAGATAAATGGGAGAATTTTTCTGGTTTGGCTATTTTAACCTAGAATTTTCCATTCTCCAGTCATTCTCCTGCTTTTCACCTCTCTTTGAATAACCCTGTAAAAGTGAATCACAAGTGTCTTGTCCAAATGACAAATGACTGTGCATTAACAATAGATTACACATACATTTTAATTTTTTTTATTAAACCCTTTCAGGCTCATGACAAGAGAATTGAAAAACAAAAAATGAAACACGATAATGTAATTTGGAGATTTATAGCGATTTCTATCTGAAAATGTGGTTTTAGATTTGAACCGCTGTATCCGAAAGGGTTAAATTGAAAATGACCAAGTTAAAAGATATGTGAGACATCGATGCTTAAATTTTAAATGTAAAATATTTATTTAATATATTTATCTAGCATGAAGAAAAGTTATGGCAGTTAAGACTTTAATTCAATTTTTTTTTTTTCGTATTTAATATTTTCTATTTTAGTTATTTTTATACATAAATTCTGCTCATCAAAGTTTCCGTTTCTTTTCTGGAAACCGCACCGTGCGCTTTCTCAAAATATCTGTACGTCAAATAAAAATATTGAAAGCAGAAGGAGAAAAAAAAAGAGCAATGCAAAATATAAAATATATATATATATAGAATATTAACTTCAACAGTGTTCTCCGTGAATTCTAAGTGAATCACGAGTGTCTTGTCCACGCCGAATCTCTATTCTTTTCCCCCCTTTTTTTTTTCTGTACCACAAGCTTTAAACAAAAGACGCTCTATCCTTGACGTCCTTTAAACTATTAGTCAATACATGTAAGGAATCTGTCGGGATTTATTGCAGTATATTTCTGTCAGACTCACTTAAGAGAAGGAAAAAACAGACGTTCGACGAAATCGAATTTAATCCCTTTGCGGCCGAGCCTTGCATAGTTTAGAACCGAAAAGCTTGGATTATTGTTAATGAGATACAGTAAATAATGCAGGCACTGGATGTTGGGTTTTTTGGGGTTTTTTTGGTCTCCATTAAATAAAAAAATAAAAAAAATCCTACTGGAGATTAAGGAACAAAATTACACAGGAGACAAATTCCTTTCTTGATGTAAAATTTGAAGTTTCTGAGGGGTTGTAAGTCGAGACAGCGGGATGATAAGCGACACATATTTTGTTATTGACTGTATCGAATTCCACATCTGGAAAATGCATTTTCTTCTTTATTCTTAACTGTAACTGGGTGTTAATACATAAATTTACCCCCTGTATTAACCATAATTAAACAGATTATTCTGCTGTACGTGTCCACGCATAGACTTGCAGTTAAGGATTTTGTGATTGCATTCATTTACATGCACGTTATTGTTAAACACGATCTATATATATGCACTGAACTATTGTCGCCCATATGAAATTGTAGGCATTGCGTACTAAATGGTGAGCTTGTGGAAAATTGTGGGGAAATACAAATTTTAGGATGCAATTTTTGAGCAGAATGAATAAAGCGTTTGGAATTTTTTTTCCCAAAATCAGCTATTTTCGTATAAAATTTGCATTTTTTCCCCTATTATCCACTCTGTGAATTTTTCTTTATGTGAGTTTATATACACAGTATATGAAGGTTCCTTCTTCATTCTCTTGAGGTGTTTGCTTCTTGTTTATAAAAAAAAAAGAATAATTCCGCTAGATGCTACTTCACTGCTCGTTGGCGCCATTGCTGGTATGCTAAGGGTTAAGCTGAGAAACAGAGAAATCATGTTAAAATGAACTCCGAAAAAGGCATGCCAAGAAGATACGCCTAAGGGCAGCGGGTTTAAAAGTCAAAGGCATTGTTGTTGGTGCATAATGTGTTAAACGAGGCATTTTAACCCATTGGGTTCCAATGAATTATCATTAAATTCGGTTAATTTAGGACGACATAAAAAAATGATGCAAAAATGGGGTTCTTCGTGTGTGTCTGTGTGTACGTTTCTTTAAGTATTTTCACTTTCTTATACTGGATTGTCACTTTCTTATACTGGATTGTCACTTTCTTATACTGGATCGTCAACCTCTAATAGTGGTGGTGGTTGATATTGCTCCTTAATAAATAAAAGTATTAATAAAATATTCACCCTGCTCCAAATAACTACTCCATGCACAGCATTATGCAAGTTCCGAAAAGTGATTCCTTCAGTTAAACAAAAATTATAAACATAAATGTATGATGTCAGAAGGTACGCTGCTTACCTTGCGTTGTCCTGCGACAATCTTCAATTGTTCTCGCATGATATTGTAATAAATCAGATTGCCGCGTGTTAAATCATACCAATATTGGGGGATTTAGGAAATATGTAAAAGAAAAAAGATACAAAATCATGATTTTCAATATTGGTCAGCTGCTCTTCTTTTTTTTTTTTTTACATATTTAATTCCACGCACACAATAGGAAAAATACACGGAAATTCCACTAGATTGCAAGCTTTTCTGCCACCTAGTGCTTCCTGCTTCTGTGTCAACCACCAATTGTTCTTTACCGTACTCTCCGCAATCTGTATTTTTTGTAAGCAGGTTCTTGACAGTGATTTCTTTTTTATTTCATCTGCTCTCAGACACGTGATAACGCATTGTTTATGGTACATACGTTCTCTGTGTACATGTGGCAGCCCGTGCATTGAGCAGGTAATGGAAATTTGTTTGAGTTTACAAAATAAGCCAGTGGCGTGTGTCTCTGCCGATTTCACCGGCATCCATCTTGATAAAAGCAGGAATGCATATCAAAAATAGTAACCATAATCTGCCTCTCTCTCAGACAGACGTTGTATTCATTAATCTGTATTTTGCCCTAAGCCATCATGATTTCACCACTTATTCTTCCAAAGCTTTAAAATCAGTTTCCTTAGAGAAGACAGCTTCGGTCAAGGGGAATTTACACAACCTCCATACTTCAAAAGAGTCCACTGGCTTTATCCAGTTGTAGACAAAGAGAGCAAAGATATTTTTTTTACTCTTTTCTTCTTTTTTTTTTTCTTTCTATGTGCAGATGCAAGTTCAGGATAAATCAGGAATCAGTTAAATACCGTTTTAAGGGTTAGTTCACACGAAGTAAGGACAATGATATGTTTTGGTTAAATATAGCCAGCTCTAACTCGAACGCTTTTATAATTAACGAGGGCGTGTACAAATAATAACAAATTGTAACGAATTAATTAAAATCTGGATATATAAAAATCTGGAAAAATATGATTTTTTTAAAAAACTATTTATTTTTGAAGTTCTGTCAACAGAGGAACAAAGTACAATGGAAACATATTACAGATGCGTCGTACATTATCACATAATGCGGCACAGTGATAAAAGAAGTATAATACAAAAATGGAAGGGAGGGTGGAAAACTGAAGGAGGAAAAAAAAAAAAGAGGGGGTGAAAAAATTATACAAGAAGAGGGGGATGGGCGCCTGTCATTTAATGTGGCATTCCTGGCTCGCCCCTGGGTCCCCAGAAGGAGCAGAGGGCCAAGGAAGGGGCTACAAGGCCAGAGTCATGATGCTTGTCAAAATGGCATACCTGAGGTAGGCCCATGCCCCCGCACCCTCTCCAGGAGAAAAAATATATGTATATAAAGAAATAAAAATAAATAAATAAATAAATAGCTAAAAAATAAATAAACCCCACCACCCTATCTGACCCCTCCCGCACATTCCAAAAAAACCCATTGGGGTTGACGACAAATCGATTAATTGTCTTCCATATGAGTCTCCCACAATGACAGAACATAAAAAATGTTGACATTACCTCTGCAAAAACCGATCGGGAGGTTAAGATATACAATCATGTAAATATACAGCAAGAAGAGCACACATAAAAAAATATTAGCAAACAAATGTCCGCCAAGCACACTTTTGTTGGGGGGGGGGGGGGTGTGGAGAGGGAAAAAAAATAAGGGAGAAAGGGGGGAGGAAGAAGTTGTCAGGGGGCAAATATATCAGACTGGAGGGGGCTTCTTCATCCAGTATTCTGTAAGTGGGGGGCTACCTCTCCAGCTGCACCACTGTCCAACGGACGAGGCTGGTGACAGGGAATCCCATATCCAGGAGGATAGGCCAGGTCTCTTCCACAGTAGTAGCTGAACAAGGCATTCCTTCTTTCATGATAAGCATTGACCCAGACACCTCCCACCTATACAAGACAGAATGGGAGCGCAGTACACTTATGGTCTCCCTAAATCTTCTCCTCGTCGCTAGTGCCAGGAAGAGTAGGTCTCTGTAAATCGTGTCCAACACAGAGTCGTGTTGCACCACAAGTAAGTTGCCAGAAATCTGCATGAGCGTAGTATGGGTTAGAATGTCTTGGTCAGTGGTGATGGTATCTTTGGGAGCTGTTGCTGCCTTGTGGATATGAATTCAGATACGATAGAAACATAGAAACATAGAAAATGTCGGCAGATAAGAACCTTTCGGCCCATCTAGTTTGCCCAATTACATGGATACTTTACCTGGATTTATCTTATGTTTAGGATAGCCTTATGCCTATCCCATGCCTGCTTAAATTCAATCACTGTTTTGGTCTCTACCACTTCAACTGGAAGGCTGTTCCATGTATCCACCACCCTCTCAGTAAAATAATGCTTCCTGATGTTACTTTTAAACCTTTGCCCCTCTAATCTAAGACTATGTCCTCTTGTTTTGCTACTTTGTTTCCTTTAAATATACTCTCTTCCTCTACCTTGTGGATTCCCTTTACGTATTTAAATGTTTCTATCATATCTCCTCTGTCTCATCTTTTTTCCAAGCTATACATGTTAAGATCATTAAGCCTTTCCTGGTAACTTTTCTCCTTCAAGCCGTACACCATTTTAGTAGCCCTTCTCTGAACTCTCTCTAAGGTGTCTATATCCTTCTGGAGATACGGTCTCCAGTACTGCACACAGTACTCCAAGTGAGGTCTCACCAGTGCTCTGTACAGTGGCATGAGCACTTCCCTTTTCCTACTGCTAATACCTCTCCATACACAACCAAGCATTCTGCTAGCATTTCCTGCTGCTCTATTACATTGACTACTTACCCTTAGATCCTCTGAAATAATAACCCCTAAATCCTTTTCCTCAAATGTTGTGGTTATGACTGTATCAAATATTTTATATTCAGCCCTTGGGTTTTTACGTCCCAGGTGCATTATCTTGCACTTATCCACATTAAAACTCAATTGCCACAGCTCCAGCCATTTTTTTAGTTTACCTAAATCATTTGTCATTTGGCTGATCCCTCCAGGAACGTCAACCCTGTTGCAAATCTTTGTGTCATCAGCAAAAAGACATACTTTTCCATTAATACCTTCTGCAATATCACTAATAAAAATATTAAATAGAATGTATCTAAGTACTGACCCCTGAGGTACCCCACTGGTAACAAGACCGTGTGCCGAATGAACTCCATTTACCACAACCCTCTGTTGCCTGTCACTCAGCCACTGCCTAATCCATTCAACAATATTGGAATACAAACTCAAAGATTGCAATTTATTGATAAGCCTTCTATGCGGAACAGTATCAAAAGCCTTACTGAAATCTAAATAAGCAATGTCTACTGCACCACCTTTGTCTATTATTTTTGTTACCCAATCAAACAAATTAATAAGATTAGTTTGGCATGATCTCCCTGAGGTAAACCCATGTTGTTTCTGATCTTGTAATCTATGTGTTTTTAGATGTTCAACAATCCTTTCCTTTAACATGGTTTCCATTAATTTCCCCACTACTGACGTAAGACTAACTGGCCTATAGTTCCCCGATTCCTCCCTATTACCCTTCTTGTAAATGGGCACAACATTTGCTAATTTCCAGTCTTCTGGGACAACTCCCGTTAACAAGGATTGGTTAACTAAATCTGTAAATTGTTGTACTATTACACCACTGAGCTCTTTTAATAACTTAGGGTGGATCCCATCAGGCCCCATTGACTTATTTGTCTTTACTTTAGACAGCTGCTGTAGAACCTCCTCCTCCGTAAACACATATGTAAATGTCTCTTTAGTGTTTCCTCCTAACTGAGGTCCCTTTCCTTCCTTTTCTGCTGCAAAGACTGAACAAAAATATTCATTGAGGCAGTCAGCAAGACTTTTATCCGCTTCTACATACCTTCCTTCCTTTGTTTTTAATCTAACTAATCCTTGTTTTACTTTTCTTTTCTCGTTTATGTATCTAAAAAATGTTTTGTCCCCCTTTTTTACTGACTGAGCTATTTTCTCTTCTGCGTGTGCTTTGGAAGCTCTTATAAATTGCTTTGCCTCTTTCTGCCTAATCTTATAGGTTTGCCTATCTTCTTCACTCAGAGTTTTTTTATAATTATTGAATGCTATCTTTTTGTTCTTCACTATTTTGGCCACTTCTGTAGAGTACCACAGTGGTTTCTTCCCTGTTTTGTTTTTGCTAACCAGCTGAATGCAGTTGCCTGTGGCCTTCAATAATGCTTCCTTTAAATAATCCCATTTCTCCTGGACTCCCTTTAACCCTTTAAGGACCCCTGACGTACCCTGTACGTCCTGTCCACAGGTCTCCCTTAGACCCGCGGACGTACAGGGTACATCAGCGGCGCCTAATTCCCCTCCCGCCCGATACTCACCTCCCTCGCTGGATCCCTCGGCAATCTGGCAGGGAGGAAGCCTGCCCATGTGATTTACATGGGCAAGCGAGGCTGATGACGTCGCCACGCTGTGTGGTGACGTCAACAGCAGGCATCCCCATGCAAAGCAATGGAGGGGAGGGGGGGCTCCTTCGGAGCCCTCTATCTCCCCAACCATTGCAGCTAGGGAGATGCTTTTTACACCGCTGAAAAGGGGAGAGCCTCCCCTTTTCAGCGGTATAGCATTAACTGTTTTGCCGCCGGATCACGTTTCAGCGCTAATTGGCGCCAAAACGCGATTCGAACCTGGAGGGGGGCTGACATCTTGGATGTCAACCAAGCCTCCAGGTCCCCCCCCCACCCACTGACAACCTCACCATATGTCTGAGGATGTCAGTGGGCCAGTTAACCATCTAGCTGCCATGTAGAGATAAGGGGATCCTAAGGATCCCCATATCTCCCGATCCATGGCAGCTAGATGGTCATATTTGACATCATTTGAAAGGCCTGATTATGGCCTTTCCAATGATACCAAACATGATCAGGTTTGGTTTTAAAGAAATAAATAATAAAAAAAAATAATAATAAAGAAATTAAATAAAATAAAAAAATGGGTTTTTTTTAAAAGTTTTTTTGTCTGGGGGGAGTTTAATTAAATAGGACCTAGGCTGTCATCTAAAAATAATTAGCACAAAATGGTCAGAATGAGCGCAGCGCACATAGGTGAACTATCTCAGCAGTGAAGGGGTTAAAAAGCAAACGCATGTAAAAATTGGGTATTTCTAGTCTCGGGATAAAATTTTGAACCTATTTAGCCGGGGTCTTTTTGGGTGGTTGTAGATTTTTGGGATTAAATTATGAAAAAGTGTGTTTTTACCATTTTCTCATCATATTTCATATTTTTTTTATAGTAAATTATTCGATATGATGGAAATAATGGTATTTCTAGAAAGTCCATTTAATGGCGGGAAAAAGGGTGTATAATATGTGCGGGTTGAATAAACGAGTAAGAGGAAAATTTGACCTAAACACTAACAGCGCAGAAACGTAGAAACAGCAGCGGTCACTAAAAGACGGATTTGTGTAAAACCGCCCGGTCACTAAGGGGTTAAACTCCTCCAGTCTGATAATGACTCATTCACACAAAATCTCATTTTAGAAAAATCAGTTTTTTTAAAGTCTAAAACTTTTGTTTTTGGGTGGTGCGGCTCCATCCCTGTTTTTATATTAAATCACACTGACTGGTGACCACTAGATCCCAAATTTTCACCTACAACAACGTCTGATACCAAACCTCCATTTGTGAGTATTAAATCCAATATGGCCTCTTTACAGGTCGGCTCCTCAACTACTTGTGTTAGAGATAATCCCAGTAGGGAGTTTAGAATATTTGTACTCCTGGTGCACCCAGCTATTTTGATTTTACAGTTCACATCAGGAAGATTAAAGTCCCCCATGATAATAACTTCCCCCTTCATTGCCATTTTGGCTATTTCCTCAAACAGCAGATTATCTAACTCTTCTACTTGTCCAGGGGGTCTATAGATCACACCTACACGAGCTACTGTATGATTGCCAAATGTTAGCGTAACCCAAACTGACTCTATGTTCACCTCGCTCACTTTTATTTGGTTCGTTTTTATGTTGTTTTTCACATACAGGGCCACTCCTCTTCCTTTCCTACCTTCTCTGTCTTTTCTATATAAAGAGTACCCCGGTATTGTTATGTCCCAGTTATTTTTCTCACTGAACCATGTCTCAGTAACCGCCACTAAATCTACTTTTTCAGCTGCCATCATTGCCTCCAGTTCATTGATTTTATTGACTAAACTGCGAGCATTTATAGACACGACTCTGAGCTTGTCATTTTTTTCCCCGCATGTTGCTTGCACCCTCAGATTTAGTTTTGGGGGACAATCGGGCAGATTGTTTTTTACCTTTTTGTCCCCTCTCCTAGTTTAAATATTCCTTTGTGAAACCTTTGAACTTCTCACTGAGAACATATGTTCCCCTATGAGTAAGATGCAAACCATCTTTTTTATACAGTTCCTTTCTGCTTCAATTAGAGCGATCATGGGACACAAAGCCAAATCCTTGCTCCCGACACCATTCCCGAAGCCACAAATTAAATTCTCTAGTGCGCATCTGCCTATCCTGAGTGTTATGCACAGGCAGAACTTCAGAGAATGACACAGTGGACGTAATCTGCTGTATTTCACCTCCAAGAACACAAAAATCTTCCTTAATCTCAGAAACCTCATTGCTAGCCAAGTCATTTGTCCCTAGATGGACTAGAACGTCCACTTCCCCTTCCTGCTTTGCTTGTTTGACAATATTGAGAATACGTCTCTTGTATAGCAGATACAATTGGAGCAGCTGCACCAGGTGGCAGCTTGAGAAGCACAGCAACCAGGCCGAAGACTCAGGACAAAAGCTACCTGACCCCCCCCCCCAAAAAAAATATGATTTTTAATACTTGGGAGTTATTCCCTAAAGCATCGTTCTGTGGAGATTTGCAACAGAATGGCATTAATTCTAAATTGAGATGGAATAAAAAAAAGCCTACCACCCTATAGGTAGTTGACCTAAAATTCGCAATTTCCCCAAAATTCACACCACTTATGTGTGTAGCTATTATTGGTCAATAGAAATAAGCCTGATATTCGCATCTATAGCAAGATGGAAGTCTGAAGATGCGGGAGGGATATATCGGCCTTATCACCAGTCCCCTTTCCCCTATCCTTGAGGCATTGGCTTCTGGGAACCTTGAATGGTGGTTGCTCACAGAACCCTGAGGGGCAAATCTCTAATACAACTATGCAGAAAGAAGGATTCCAGGCACTTCAGGTTTCCCAAAAAGAATTCGGTACAGGTACAAAGTAGCTAACTGTCGCTTCATCAGGAGCCAAAATAGAAATTTCTCCTGATTAAGCTGCAAGTTGTTATGGTATTTATTTAAATATTTAATATTTCTAGAGTATTTATTTTTAACTTTTTCTTTCTTTAGTTTATTCCTTTATTTGAAATTGCTGCACATTATGATCTTCCTTCAACTCCTTCACTACCAAGTGATGTTCCAAAAAAGCAGGAACCAGTAGTTTTTGGGAAATCATTTTTTAAAAATTTTGCAGTAATAAATATTCGGGAATATTCCCAATGCATTTCTTACTGTAATAACCTATTTGGCAGGCAGATGCTGCCATCCACTGGCCACATGGAGTTACTGCACCAGTTTCGAATCTCTATTTGCGGAAAACCATGCAGAGGGAGCTGAGAGAGGTGACACGCCCGAGACACAGGATGGGTGTACGGACTTGTCGGAGACAGGTGGCCCGAGGGAGGTGAGAGGTGATTCGGAGCCCCGGATGTTGTCGGCTCCTGCTACTGAAGCAGGCCTAGTGCCCCGAGGAGTTGGTGATCTACGCAATACGTATGGCCTGTTGTCTTGTGCGGCACCGGGTGGAGCGCTGTCACGATCGGGAGGCCGAGAACTCGGTTTGGGGGGAATTGAGGGCCCCTCCTTGCCGATGGTGCAGATGAAGCCGCCCCTGCATTCTACTCTGAGCGCTGCCACGCGGCAGATGGAAATTCCCCTTCGGGAAGCTGATGTTGGGGCTCTCTGGGTGTCCAGAGGCCTACCGAAGTCCGAGCTCATGTGCGAGGTAGATTTGGCTTGGGCAATGCAAGCGGGCCTCCTGTGCGACGCTCTGCCTGCTGCGCGAGCACCCCTTTTCAGAGACACTGGTTGACGGAAGCCCTGAAATGTGGTCTCCTATCGTCTTAATATGCTGCCTCTTTACGCTCCCAGCCAGGGGACCCTGAGACTCTAATTTTTCTTTGTCTACTTACGACTTTACGTATTCCCACAACAGTGCCTTTTGATTTTCTGCTGAGTTTTTTCTTATTATTTTTTCAGTTTTATTTCAGACGACTTTTTAAGTATACTCAATGTGTTTCGCTGATTTTTGCTTTTCCGTTTATTGCTGTTTATCTATAAGACGAGACCCCCCTATTAGGGGATGTTTATTATTTTTTGCAGATGACCCTACATTTCAGCGCGCTCACCGCAGATAACCTTTCCTTTTAGTGTATCTCTAGCAGATGACCATTCATACTGTCTATTTTGTAAGCCAAGCTTTATTGTTACTGAAGACTTACTCTGGCCCTGCTTGGCCTAAATGTTGATGTTTAAGTGACCTTTATTTCAAATAAAAAAAATTAAATACAAGAAAAAAAAAAGAATCTCTATTTTAGACACAGATTCACAGCAGTGCAAAATGTTTTAGCACTCCAGGTGTAATACCCATGGTGCTAATACAATTCGGGAACAATCTCCAGCAGGATTGCAAAAAAACTATTTAGCAAAAACTACTTGCACAGCTGGAGATTGAGATAACTTGATATCAGGCAGCTAATGGTGCATTGATGTCGGGACTGAAGGGATTAACAGGATAATTCAAAGAGATTCGAAAAATCACCGCACGTTCGGTGACCTTTCGTTCTCTTCAATTCGCTTGTTTTGCCAATCCCATTTCGGTGACCCTGCGGTGTATTCAGCAAACACCACAGGGCCCCCAAATTGCAGGGAAAAGCTACCGTAAACCTGACGAAAACCAACCGCAAAACCCAGCGAATGCACGCCGAAAACCCTCAAAAACATCTGGATTAACCTGCCGAAAACCACAGAAAAACCCGAGCAGGAGCCGATGGCAGCCTTCGACACAGCAGAAGAGGCAGTGAATAAATTAGTAAAACAGTTTGTATGAATGATTGAAAAGTGAAACACTGTTTGCAAAGAAACTACTGAGCGAAAATGTCTGAAATTTACATATGAGGTCCAGGGAATGATAATAAAGAGGGCTGTTACAGAAAAGATAAGTAAACTTAAAAAAAAATATAAAAAAAAATTGGACTTTTAAAAAAAATAAAAAATTAAAATGCTTAAAATATCTCAAAGAAATTTATAAGTAAAGAGACTCTTTACTGCAGAATTTTATAATGAACGGTTTATTAGATATTGAATTAAAACGGGAATATTTTTAACATTGAAGCCTATGGGATTCTCCTGAATAAACCTGTCGAATTAAACCACCGAATGGCAGGGCATTTTGGGAACCTTTCACTGCTGATTTTTGTTCTCTGAATAGCTGAAGCAGTGCATTTTCATGGGGATTTCACTGCCCTCAAACAGGCACCGAACAAGCACCGTATGTTCAGCCAATTCGCCAGAATTTGGCGAATTGCCTGCTCTCTGGATAGCCGAATGGCCAAGAAAGGTAACGTTTTCAGCGTTCGGTTACCTTTCTCAAGCAATTCGGATCTCTTTGAATAACCCTGTTAATGTTATTTGAAGTCATGTTTTTATAGGAACTAGAGAAATTATACATTTTTTTTTACAGCAGACTCAGCAGATTAAAAAAATATGTTATCACCATCTGTATATGTCATGTTAGAATTCTATAACAAATAATGTCAAAAAAGTGTAAATTGCCATTTAGATTTCTATAATTTTCATTGTGTAAATTTATTTTACTCATTGCTAACACTATGTACTATTAAAATAGAAATCTTTACTGGAGTGGATATACCAAAACACAGCAAATGGTCCACATGAGTACCCTGCAGGCAATAAAATGACCAAACCACCTATAGTGAAAAAACGTGAAATTAAGACATTCAACAATCAAGGCAATTGATCTAGTGATGTATGATAAACAGATTGCAGAGGCCAGTTGCAATATTCCTAAAGGGTATTCATTCAATATTCATCAACCCAAGACCAACATTCAGATAGTACAAAATTAGCCACAACATGAAGTAAATCAATAGAGGAAACCTATTCTCTCAAACAGACATGTCAGTATAAAACCGTCTGATGTATTTGGTATGTGGTTAATGTACCTATAATGATTGGACAATCAAATTGTAATTTATATATTTATTAAATGTGACAGACTGCCTGGTACACAGACTGTGTGCCGCTGTCAAACTCTTGCTTCCTCCCTGCTGGACCCCGAAATCCACCATCCGCAGCCCCCAAACCTTCCCTAAAACCACCAGGCACAGCCAGTGGTTTAGAGTGCAAAGTAAGAACCCAATACCATCTATCTCTCTATGAGTAAGGCTAGGGTCAGACGAACGCATTTTTCCCGTCGTCTGTGAAAAAGTGCGTTTGAACGAATGGACGTATTTTTTCACGGAATCCGCGATAGCGGTCATACGATGCGCATTATCGTCCGTGATTTTGTACGGATCATCAATAAAACCCTTTTTGCGTCTGGATGTTATGTTGGCCGGACGTTAGCAGCGTCTGACGTCTCATAATGACGCACACATGCCGCTAGCGGACGCAGCGCACTCTGTACGTCAGTACTAGCGGTATCACGTTCTCGAAAAAATGCGTTTGTTTGCTGCTTGCGTTGCGCACTTCGTATATTGCCCGTTATTGGCCGTCATTTGCAGCTACTACAGCCGTGATTAAGTGCGGCTGCACGCGCGTTCGCACTGCGTTCGTCTGATCCTAGCCTAAATGGAACGCTCATTAGCTCGACTCCTCAAGTTCGCTGCCTTGGTGTCACTTTTGATTCTGACCTAACGTTCTCTCCCCACATCCAGACAGTGACCAAATCCTGTTACTATCAACTCAGGACATTGCCCGTGTCCGCCCCTTTCTGACACAAGATACCGCTATGACGGAATGAGATGTTGTCCGCCTGCGGGTGTGCTCGTATCTGCGTGCCCCCCGGCGCTTACCGCTGGCCCGACTACCGAGTGGCACGGCACTCGGCGTCTCGTGCGGCCTGGAGGGACCCTGGGGAGGGGCTAGCGGGCGGTGGAGGGGACCCCTGCGTGGAACCAGCCCGACCACTGAGCAACACGGTACTCAGCGTCTCGAGCAGCTGGTTCACTGACCTTGTGTGTGTGTGGGAGCGTCTGCGGAGCGGCCGTACGGATACGGGGATCAGATCTTCCCCGGATGAATCTTCGGATCTTACGGGGTCAGGTCGGGGAATATTCGGATCTTAGGTGCTCACTGTGAATATTTGGATCTTAGGTGCTCACTGTGAATATTCGGATCGTTCACTGACCGCTCGATATACCGAAGCGCGGCAGACAGGCCGCGCCTTCGGATCGGATCTCGGCACCTCGGTCGAATTTCTTGAGTCCGATACCCATACGCTGCACCTCTGTCCTGATGCGAGATGCAGGCACAGGGTGTTCGGTTCGGATCTTCGCTGGATGCCGCACACTGAGACCGCGCGGGATCTCAGAATACAGCCGATATAAAAGTCACCAGGCGAAGCTGAATGCACTAGTAAAATCTGTTTATTTTTTACACAACACATGTATTTATAAACATTTGCACAAAGTCATAACAATGGGAATCCCTGCCCGCCCACACAAGTCCCATTGGCCCTCGCTGGCAGGAGGCACCCGGGCCCCGATTCGTATTGGCGGTTACGAACCGGGGAGTTGCCGATTCGGACCGGATGGTCCGAATCGACCATTTTGCGATTCGACCGGATGGTCCGAATCGGCCATTTTCCGATCCGATCATTCTGACCGGATCCACGAGGCGCTGGAAAATGGCGACGGGCAAGGCACATACAAAGGAATTTACATACATTTCACAATACACAAATGGGGACACTTTTATTACACCACACACAAATAACCACATCTAATTAAAATATAACAGAACTCCGTGGGTGCACGGCCCCTAACAGTCTATGGCACAACCCTGTCACCATGAACCGCCCCTGGCTGAGGGTGCTGGGCCATCCCTTGACACTCCTCCCCTTCCCCAAGGTCCGACGTACCCGGTTGGACCCCAACGGGTTGTACCGGGGTAGTCGGGGCTCCCCAATCCCCTGGTTCCCGGGCCGACTGCCGCGATAACCCGTTAACGCGTTACCGTTTTGCGACCCGGGCCGATATTGGATGGTAAAGTTAAAGGGTTGGAGAGCCAGGCTCCACCGCAACAGGCGACCATTTTCCCCCGCCACTCGGTTGAGCCACACCAAGGGGTTATGGTCGGTCATCACGGTGAAGGACCGACCGTAGACATAGGGTTGGAGCTTCCGTAGGGCCCAGACCAAGGCCAGGCACTCCTTCTCCACCGCAGCATACCCCACCTCCCGTGGCAACAGCTTCCGGCTAATGAACGCCACCGGATGATCCCCCCGTCGTCCCCCACTTGGCTTAGGACAGCTCCCAGTCCGAACATTGATGCGTCTGTATGGACAACAAAGCGTTTATTATAGTTGGGAGCTGCTAGCAGGGGAGCTTGGGTCAGGGCGGCCTTCAGTTGTTGGAAGGCCTGTTCGCACTCCGGGGACCACAGGACTTGGCGGGGCAGGGATTTCTTCGTCAAGTCGGTCAGGGGTTTGGCCAGGTCACTGTAGTGGGGTACGAACTTCCTGTAGTACCCCGCGGTGCCCAGGAAGGCGAGGACCTGGGTCTTGGTCACAGGGGTGGGCCAGTCTAGAATGGCCTCTATCTTGGCGGGCTCTGGCCGTTGTATCCCGCACCCCACCCGGTGACCCAGATACTGTACTTCGGCCATCCCCACTTTACATTTCTCAGGCTTCAGGGTCAGGTTGGCGTCCCTGATCCGGCCCAAGACGGTCCCTACGTGGTCAAGGTGTTCCTCCCAGGTCTGGCTATAGATGGCTATGTCATCCAGGTATGCGCAAGCGAACCCCTGGAGGCCATCGAGGAGGCGATCGATTAACCGCTGGAAGGTAGCAGGGGCGTTCTTCATCCCGAACGGCATGACCCAAATTGGTACAACCCGAACGGGGTGATGAAGGCCGACTTCGGGGTCGCCTCCTCGGCAAGGGGAATCTGCCAGTACCCCTTGCACAGATCGACCGTGGTCAGAAAATGACCCCGGGAGATCTGGTCTAGCAACTCGTCGACTCGGGGCATGGGATAAGCGTCTGTAATGGTACAGTCGTTTATCCGCCGATAGTCGACGCAGAACCTGGTGGTGCCGTCTTTCTTGGGCACCAGGACCACGGGCGACGCCCATGGACTGGCTGACGGCTCAATGACCCCCAGCTCCAACATCTCCCGGATCTCGGCCCGCATGGACTCGCGGACCGCCTCCGGGAGCCGGTATGCAGGTTGCCGAAGGGGTCTCTGGCCGGGCGTGTCCACTTGGTGAACGGCCTGGTCAGTGTATCCCGGGAGGGCCGAGAAAACCCCCGGGTAGTCGTGGAGCAACTGCCGCGCCTGCGCCTGCTTTTCGGGCCCTAACCCCTCCCCCAGCTGCACCTGATCCACCCCGGAAGGCTGCTTGGCTATCCCAGGGAGTTCTACCAGAGGAAATGGTTCCGTCTCCTCGGTAGCCGGCGCGCATATGGCGTCCACCGACTCCGGGCGTTCATGGTAGGCCTTCAGCATGTTGACGTGGAACGTCCGCTGGATTCTGGTGTCTGCGCAGCTAACAACCACATAGGTGGTATCCCCCAGTTGGGTTACCACCCTGTAGGGGCCTTGCCAGGCCGCCTGCAGCTTGTTCTGCCGCTGTGGCTTCAACACCAGAACCTTCTGCCCCACGAGGAACGAGCGACTGCAAGCAGCGCGGTCGTACCACGTCTTCTGCTGAGCCTGGGCTGTTTCCATGTTCTCTTGCACAAACCCCGCGAGTTCTGCCAAGCGCTCCCGGAGCTTCAGGACATAACTCAGGACAGGAACCCCATCTTCCTCCTGTTCCCCCTCCCACTGAGCCCTAACCAAATCCAGAGGCCCCCTCACCTGGCGCCCATATAGCAGCTCGAAGGGGGAGTATCCGGTGGATTCCTGAGGAACCTCCCGGTAGGCGAACAAGAGGTGGGGAAGATACTTCTCCCAATCCTTCCTTTCGTGCACAAAGGCCCGGATGAGCTGCTTCAGGGTCCCATTAAACCGCTCGCACAGCCCATTTGTCTGGGGGTGATATGGGGCGCTGTGCAGCGCCTTAACACCACAGAGACGCCAGAGCTGCTGGGTGAGCTCAGCGGTGAACTGGGTACCCTGGTCGGATAGGATTTCCCGGGGAAACCCCACTCTCGTGAACACCCGTAGGAGAGCGTCCGCTACGGTGTCCGCCTGGATGTTGGCCAAGGCCACAGCCTCGGGGTACCGGGTGGCATAGTCCACCACGGTAAGTATGTACCTCTTACCGGTGGCACTGGGCCGTGGCAACGGCCCAATGATGTCGACCGCCACCCGGCTAAAGGGCTCCTGGATGATGGGCATGGGGTGCAGGGGCGCTTTTGGGTGGTCCCCTGCCTTCCCACACTTTTGGCAGACCGGACAGGTGCGGCAGTACTCGCGGGTGTCTTCGCTGAGGCGGGGCCAGAAAAACGCGCGTGCTAACCGGTGCCGGGTTTTCTTCTGCCCTAGGTGACCTGAAAGGGGGATGTCGTGAGCCAGGCGCAGAAGTTCCTGTCTAGGGCCCTGGGGTACTACCATCTGCTTCTGCGGAACCTGCTTCTTCTTGGACCCCTCCCTCGCGGTGTACCGGTAGAGAAGCCCATCCTCCCACTCTATCCTGTCATTTCTCTTATCGTCGAGGCCCCGGCCGGCCCGATCCCGGTAGCACTGCAACGTGGGATCGGTCTGAGTCTGGTGGCGAAGCGTCTCCGGGGAGCTCCACGGGGAAGGGGAGTCAGGGGGGAAGGGAGGAGTCGGGATTCGTCGGGGTATAGGAGGTCGGGGGGTTTTGGTTGGGATCTCACCTGGGTCCCGATCGGAGTGCCCCTGTCGTGGCGTTGGCTCTGTTGCCGGGTGGTTACTGGGGTGGCCGCATCTGAGGAATAAGAAGAGACCAGCCTCCCCAAATCGTTACCAAGGAGCACCTCAGCTGGCAATTGGTTCAACAACCCCACCCTCACCACCTTCTCCCCGGTTCCCCAGTCCAGATGAACCCGTGCCGTCTCAAGCCAGAGAACTTTCCCCCCGGCCACCCGCACTGCAATGGTATTGTGCAGGCGGTCATTCTGCTGGACCAAGTGGGGCCGTACCAGGGTAATAGTAGCCCCGGAGTCCCGAAGCCCCTCAGCGGCTCGCCCGTTTATCCACACCGCCTGACGGTGGTGATGGCGGTTGTCGGCCGAGGCGGCTTGCACGGGGTCTGCCTCATGTAGCCGCTCCCATTCTTCCGGGACCTCCGGCCACGGGGTTTCGGTGTCGCAGCAATGGGCGGACGATGGAGATCTGGCGGGCGGTCGGGCCAAGTCCGGTCGGTTGGGGCAATTCTGTTTGTAGTGCCCGTCTTGGTTGCACCCATAGCACCGGACATTGGCCAAGTTGGTGGGCCGGCTGGTGGGTCGTGCTGCTGGCGTCCGAACCGCCGGGGCTGGAGGTGGAGGAGCAGGTAGAGTGGGGCGGAAGGGCAGGGCTCGTTCCCCCCGGTAACCTTCCGGGTGTCAGCATACTCATCAGCCCAAATAGCCGCTTGCTGCACGGTTTGGGGCTTCTTATCACGCACCCACTCCCGGGTGGCGGAGGGGGTGTGCTCGAAGAACTGCTCGAGCAGCAGCAGCTGGGTAATCTCAGTCACCGTCTCCGCTTTGCTACCCAGGAACCAGGTGCGTAAGTCCCGCTGCAATCGGTGGGCCCACTCGACGTGGGTAGCGCCATTGGGCCGGCGAGAATTCCTGAACTTTGCCCGGCTGGCTTCCGGGGTCACAGCGAACCGGCTCAGTAACGCCTGCTTTACGTGCGTGTAGTTGGTGGCCTCCTCGTCCGGCACCGTGCGGTAGGCCTCGGCGGCCCGACCGGTCAACTTGCACGCCAGTATCCTCACCCAGTCGGCACGGTGTACTTCGTGCACTTGGCACAGGCATTCGAAGTCCTGAAGGTAGCTCTCTATCTCTTCATCTGTTTCGCGGAACTCCTTGAACGCCTGAAAGGGCACTTTGCGCCCGGTGGAACGGTCCGAACGAGGACTGCTGTCCCGCCGGCCCCGCACCTCAGCCAGCCGTAGTTCGTGCGCACGTTCTTTTGTCTCGCTCGACGCGCTCTTTCTCTCGCTCGGCGCGTTCTTTCTCTCGCTCCACGCGTTCCTTTTCTTGCTCCACGCGATCCTTTTCACACTCCTCTTCCTGTCTAATCTCCCGAATCAGACTCTGCATGTCGGCCTCCGATGGGGCAGCTCCGAGAATGGCAGTCCGCTGCCGCACCTTCCGGTGGAGTTCGCATTCGTCGGACTCGGCGGGGACAGGTGCCGGTGCGGTGTCAGCGGGTAACGCTGCGAACGCCGCCCCTTGATCCAATCTCCGTAGCTCCTCAATCATGGCATCCCGGCTCTTGGAGCCCGGGGTGCCTCCCCGATTCTCCAGCATGCCGTGCAGGACGTCCCGCTTGTAGACACCGTACTCGGCCATAAGGAGGGTCTCCTTGGGGTCTGCAGAGAGCTATCCCACCGCTGCCACCAGTATGACGGAATGAGATGTTGTCCGCCTGCGGGTGTGCTCGTATCTGCGTGCCCCCCGGCGCTTACCGCTGGCCCGACTACCGAGTGGCACGGCACTCGGCGTCTCGTGCGGCCTGGAGGGACCCTGGGGAGGGGCTAGCGGGCGGTGGAGGGGACCCCTGCGTGGAACCAGCCCGACCACTGAGCAACACGGTACTCAGCGTCTCGAGCAGCTGGTTCACTGACCTTGTGTGTGTGTGGGAGCGTCTGCGGAGCGGCCGTACGGATACGGGGATCGGATCTTCCCCGGATGAATCTTCGGATCTTACGGGGTCAGGTCGGGGAATATTCGGATCTTAGGTGCTCACTGTGAATATTCGGATCTTAGGTGCTCACTGTGAATATTCGGATCGTTCACTGACCGCTCGATATACCGAAGCGCGGCAGACAGGCCGCGCCTTCGGATCGGATCTCGGCACCTCGGTCGAATTTCTTGAGTCCGATACCCATACGCTGCACCTCTGTCCTGATGCGAGATGCAGGCACAGGGTGTTCGGTTCGGATCTTCGCTGGATGCCGCACACTGAGACCGCGCGGGATCTCAGAATACAGCCGATATAAAAGTCACCAGGCGAAGCTGAATGCACTAGTAAAATCTGTTTATTTTTTACACAACACATGTATTTATAAACATTTGCACAAAGTCATAACAATGGGAATCCCTGCCCGCCCACACAAGTCCCATTGGCCCTCGCTGGCAGGAGGCACCCGGGCCCCGATTCGTATTGGCGGTTACGAATCGGGGAGTTGCCGATTCGGACCGGATGGTCCGAATCGACCATTTTGCGATTCGACCGGATGGTCCGAATCGGCCATTTTCCGATCCGATCATTCTGACCGGATCCACGAGGCGCTGGAAAATGGCGACGGGCAAGGCACATACAAAGGAATTTACATACATTTCACAATACACAAATGGGGACACTTTTATTACACCACACACAAATAACCACATCTAATTAAAATATAACAGAACTCCGTGGGTGCACGGCCCCTAACAGTCTATGGCACAACCCTGTCACCATGAACCGCCCCTGGCTGAGGGTGCTGGGCCATCCCGTGACAACCGCAAAAGTGCCTTTTCATGCGCTAGTCATTTCGCAGCTCGATTACTGCAACTCCCTCCTTATTGGCCTCCCCAACTCCCGTATTGCCCGTTTGCAATCTGTAATGAATGCAGGTGCCAGGCTTATTTTTCTATCCAGACACACCTCTCGTACCTCCCCACTCTGCCGGCCCCTCCATTGGCTTCCTGTACGTTTCAGGATACAGTTTAAAATACTGACGCTCACTTTCAAATCGCTCAATAACTTAACTCCTCCCTACATGTCTTTGTTACTCCACAAGCACATCCCATCTTGACAACTCCGGTCGGCAGGTGATCTCCACCTTTCATCTGTCTACACACGCACGGCCAACTCTCCTCCAAGACTTCAAGAAGCCTCCAAGACTTCTCAAGGGCAGCACCGGTCCTGTGGAATGACTTGCCTCGCCCTTTCAAACTCTCCCCTGATCTTCAGGCCTTCAAGAAATCCCTCAAAACCCATCTCTTCAGATTAGCGTACCACATCACTAATGCAACTCATCCCTCTGCTCACCTACTCAAACATGATTAAAGCTGCTTGTATGGCTCCACCATTCCCAAACCACTGGCACCAATGATCCTGCTATCTAGTGAGATTCCCCTTGTCTTCCTCAACCCCAATCCCTCTAAATGGTAAGCTCCTATGAGCAGAGCCCTCTTCACCTCTTGTTTCCATCATATGTCCATTTATCTCGCTCCCTTTGATTATTGTAAAGCACTACGGAAACTGTTGGCGCTATATAAATGAAGACAATAATAATAATAATAATAATATTTAAATATGTCAATATCACTACTTGTTTTATACCATCACTGAGGAAGCCAGAATGCTGAAGGTTTGGTAAATATTACTACGGTTTTATTAAATATTTGCTTTATTTTTATATTTCAATTGTCCAGCAAATTGTTTATAGCGTGAAGTTTTTGAGGTTGTGTGTTGGGGTACTTAAAAATCCTACATTCAATATCCTGGCAGAGCCCCTTCCTGGTTCTTCAAAGTGTGAATTTGCACTAGCCCTGTTTACAGCCCCGTTACTACCGCCAGACTGCACTATTACGTGCATTCTTTCCGCACCCTTCCCTGCATCTGAGATATAGAAGATATTCACAAAGTAGAGAGACCAGAAAAACTGAGGATGGCTCAATGACTCATCTGCTTTAACCCCTGAGAGCCCAGTTGACGCTCTACACTTGTGAGTGGTCATTCTGGAATACTGCATACTTACGTGTTTATTGTATACTTTTACACTATGTCAGGGGTCAGCAACTTTGGCCTTCCAGATGTTTTGGAACTACATTTCCCAAGAAACTCAACTAACCTAACAGGTGACAGCATTTTCGGGGATGTAGTTCCGATCTGAAACATCTGGATGGCCAAGCCTGCTGATCCTTGCACTATGTTCTATGTACATATTTGTTCTTTCTTTGTTTTCTCTGACATGTCTGTGTGCATTGTTGTGCCATTTTGAGGATACGCTAGTATTTTCCTTCTGTTTTGGTAATCTTTTGGTAGAGGAGACACTATTCTTTGGTAATTAGTGATTTTGAGTTCGATATTCTAACTATTCCCCCTTTTCCTTTTTTTACTGAATTACTGACTTGAGGATATCCGGCATCCCCACATTCACGCTGGACTATTGGCAAGTTAAGGCACTAGGGGTCACAATGGTGATTGCTGGGTAGTTTTATAGACGGTAAGGGGTGTGGGTGATATGTGGGGTGTGTCCTCTGCTGTCCATAGGGTATATCACAGGATGCTTAATACACATTGTGGACTTTAGTGGTAATATCAATATTTTCATTATTTGTGCCATTATAATATATTTAAAAATGAAATGTAAGCATTTTCATTGCATATTCACTTTTTTTAACAAATAAATATACATACTCGACGCAAGTAAATTTATAAATTTGTTACCTGGAGGATTTAAAAGATAAAAATTGGACAATGACTATTTACGATAAATGGAGAGTATATTTCATGAAAAAATCATATTTTATTTGCTCTATCCTTTTCAAATTAATATATATGTAGCGCTCACTCCCGGAGGAGCTGCTGAATTAACCTCGGGTTAGTCTCACCGCACTAGGGAATAAATATACACCAGCACTGTTGTGGATTTTATAGATTATATACTTTACTGATCCCAATAAAGTGGCATATATAATGTAAATATGGTATATGAACGACAGGATTTCGTAATGCGGGAAACGGCGGCAAAAGAAAAAGGATTAACCCCTAAGTTCTGGAGTGTAAGTCCCGTGAATGTAATGTCTCAAAAAGGTGTACGTGTATTGATTCGTGTACCCGGGTACCGTATTCAACTCGCCAGTGAATGGAATAAGCAAATCTTCGACTAGTCACGTTGGGGCCCTGTAGATTTGAACAATAATGCAGCGTGCTTGGTTATACTTGGACTTTCGGCCTATAAGGCCTCTCACCCATCCGCTAGACAATCTGTACCACTGCCCGATCAAGGATGTCTCTCTGCTTGCCCTCCGGAACTCTGTGCCACCGGATCCGCTCTCTTGCTTGTCCGATCTCCAACACAAGAACTACGGCCTACCGCCTGCACTCCCCATGGATCATCGCAGTCTCCTTACAGGGGGTCCAACTGGAACTGAAGTTCTGCGCAAACCTCTCATCAATAATTTGGTATGCCTCAGAAAGTTACTGTCCCAATCTCCAGCGCCCTCGGGTAGCGTCTGCGCTCCGGCCTGGTCTCGATCCCTGGCAGTCTCACTTGCGTCCTCTGTCTTTCGCCGCTCCGCTCACACTGGCGCTCCTCTGCACGAGGCTGCTTACGTCCTTCCCCTCTGTCCCACCCACTTCCTGTCTCTGCTTGTCCGATCTCCAACACAAGAACTACGGCCTACCGCCTGCACTCCCCATGGATCATCGCGGTCTCCTTACAGGGGGTCCAACTGGAACTGAAGTTCTGCGCAAACCTCTCAGCGATAATTTGGTATGCCTCAGCAAGTTACTGTCCCGATATCCAGTGCCCTCGAGGTAGCTTCTGTGCTCTGGCCTGGTCTCGATCCCTGGCAGTCTCACTTGCGTCCTCTGTCTTTCGCTGCTCCGCTCACACAGGCGCTCCTCTGCACGAGGCTGCTTTCGTCCTTCCCCTCTGTCCCACCCACTTCCTGTCTCTGCCGCAAAGCATGATGGATATTGTAGTTCGTTTAGGTCACGCATAGTCCATATGGCTTTTATCTCCCTCTGGTGGCCAAAAACGAGCAATTGCAGCAACACAGTTTTAAACAGCGCTACAATTTATTAAAGGTTTTAAAACTTTTTTCAGTTTCTGCTCACAAAAAGAAATATTCACAACAAAAGCAGTCAACGAATAGGGATACAGAAAGAAAAAAGGAAAAAAAGGGGAAAGGGAGGGTAGGGGAAGAATTTCATCCATCTCATAAAATGTTTACAATATAATATTCAAGCATTATAACAAGTACAAATAAGTATACAGTGACATTAAACATTGTAGTTATTTCCATAAGTACACACATAAACTGAAAAGGTCAAATCAAACCCGTAAAGCGCGGCCATCACCTACAGTATTATCTTCCCATATGTTCCAAAAATATTTCAACTTGGTGGTAAACGGAGATGGTTGTCTTAATGCCAACTCATAATCCTTATTTTTAAGTACCATTTGGATGACTTCATCGCATGTAGGGGTTGTGGTAGTTTTCCAATGTCTTGGAATGATCGCTGCTGCTGCAATTACTAAATGTCCTATTATTATTTTGTCCACTTTAAGAGTGTTATCTGGAAATTGTTTGAAAAGTAAAAGTTGGGTTGAAAAAGGACCAATATGAGATGTAACACTAAAGATGAGTTTATATACCTCTTTCCAGTATCCACGAGGTTTTGAACAATGCCACCAAATGTGTGCCATGGTGCCCTCACCTCCACATTCTCTCCAACACCTGTTTGAAACTGAGGAGTCTAATAAATGGAGTTTAGCGGGGGTGAAGTACCACCTGTAAATTATTTTATGGCGCGTTTCTATATGATTCGAACATTGTGTGATAACCTTTAGAGCCTTGTAATGGAAACCATTCTTCCAGGCTGAACTGCAAGTTTAACTCCCTCTCCCACGCCGCCAACATGATATTTGCTCTATCCTGAAAGGAAAATTTATGTTTACATTTATTCTTTTCTTCTTTACAAAAGAAAAATGTTGAAAAAGTGTACATCTCTAAAGGGGCAATTGTAGGGTTGATGTTCGGTGGTTTCATTTGGCAGGTTTAATCAGGCGAATCCCATAGCTTTTTATTCAATATCTATTAAACAATTTATTCTTTTAATCTGCAGCAACAAGTCCCTTTATTTTTTTAGGATGTGTTAGGCATTTTTCGGGATTTTTTCCCGATTTTTTTTTCTGCAATAGACCTTTTTATTATTATTCATAGGACCTTATATGTTAACTGCAGACATTTTTGTACAGTAGTTTTTTTTTTCAGATAGCGTTTCAAATTTGTTTTGTGGCGGATCGTTGGCTTTTTTGGATGCTTTCGGGGGTTTTTTCGGCTGTTTCGTGGCAGATCTTTTTCAGATGCGTTCAGCTTTTTTTCAATGGTTTTGCAGCGTTTTTTGCATTCGAATTGGTGGTTTTGCAGCAGTTTTTCGGATGCTGTCGGCAGCTTTTCTCTGCACTTCGGGGACCCTGTGGTTAAACCTGAATACACAGGGGACTGAAAAACCCTGTATGTGACAGTAACCTCTGCTGACAGTAAGAGTTAAAGATTTATAAAAGCAAAACCAGCTGATTTTGCAAGGCATTTACAGTAAATCTCCTGGAATCTGTGACCCATAAACTAAAAGAGGTGCACACAATGACACTTCTGTTTTAGCATCTCAGTGATAACAGATTTTATAATGAAAATAACAAGTTACCATTCACAGTTACATTAGTGAAATCTAAGTGATTCACTGTGTATCCAATATACTTATATTATAAATCACACAATAAATTGCTGGACTGGACAAACTTTGTTTAATACTGACTGCTGCTATTTAGTGGACTCTCCAAATACTGGAAGTACTTTTGCTGTGGACATAGAAATTATATTCTGGTTATCACGATCTAACTTCACCTTGTGGTGGGATAGATTGCCATCCAAAGGATAGAGGTAACTAACGTGAATTATTGTTCAGTGTTTCTGGCGTGGTTGCTGTACTTTGGTATAGCACTGTCATGGCTCCTACTACCTGTTCTGCTGCTCAGCGCCATTTCGTCTTCGTCACCTGAGCAGTGTCCTTCTCCGGCCAAATCCAGACCTATACAGCAATTCTGATGCCAGATGTGTTAGTGTGATGCTCATTATTGAGCATTATATGCACCATTTGCTGACTAATACCTTTGTACCTATGTAAGACTTGGGCCTACTCTGCTCAGAGCCGCATCATGGTTTCATTTCCTAAAAGCGTGTTCTATGCTATTGTCCTCTGTGTACAGACCTTGGCTAGTTTGACTATCTCCTTTGTTGCTGACCTTGGCTTGTTATCCTGACTATGTCCTTTGCTCTGTGTTTGTCTGTGTCTCAGTTATATATTTCTCCAGCCATTATAAGGACCAATAGTTTAGGCTGTGGCTGGTTCTGAGTGTCGGAGTCAGGAACCGCATCAAGAACATGTGCTTAAGTGTTATTAGGAAAGTATAACATTTGTTTGTTCACCCTTTTATTTTAGTTCTATTTGTGTGCCAATAAGCTTGTGGCACAGCATCATTCATAAGTGCTGCAAGAACAATTCACAGAGGTAGAAAAGTGGATCAAAAACAACAAACTTTTTTTAAATACTGACAAAACTGTAACGATGCTCTTTGGAACAGCACCTAAACTACACAAATTGCAAAATCCCCATCTATGTGTTGGGACAATATCAAATGGCACACTGACCACAGTCACTTCTCTCAAATATCTAGGTATGTGGTTGGACCCTAATCTATCCTTTGGCCCCCACATCGAAAAACTCTCATCTAAACTTTACCCCAAACTAGGTGCCCTGTACAGAAACAAATCCTGCCTGAGTCCCGCGGTAAGAAAGCAGATTGTACAGCAAATGCTTATGCCGGCTATTGATTACGGAGATGTAGTGTATGCAGCCGCCCACAAACACACCTTCATAAACTTACTACACTGTATAACTCATTCTGCCGCTTTGCGCTACAATGTAACTACATGACCCACCATTGTGACATGTTAAAACAGCTAAACTGGCCATCGCTAGAATCCAGACGCACCCTTCACCTTTCCAGCCTGGTGTTTAAGAGTATCTCTGGGAAGCTGCCACCTACCTGAATAGACTGCTTCCCCCAGCAGCTCCCTCATCCTATAACCTCCGATCCAGGACCAGCACCTTACTTGCAATACCACAATACAAAAAGACAGTGGCTCGGTCCTCATTTTCCTACAGAGCACCACAATTATGGAATAACCTCCCAGACACCATCAAATCTTCCACCAGTCTTAAGTCACTCAAAATTTCCCTGTTAACATACCTCAATACAGAATGCACCTGTAAACATGTAACCTAGTGACTATATTTCCTACATATTTATTTTCTGTTAATCTGTATATTTGTGTTGTTAATATCTTACATTGTATTACTTTGTATTTCTGTAAATGTAACACTTCAATGTACTTGAACCCAGGACATACTTGAAAACGAGAGAAATCTCAATGTATCATTCCTGGTAAAATCCTTTATAAATAAATAAATAAATAAATATGGGGTAACTGGGAATCCTTTAGGTTCCAAATCACCCATAGGTTGTGAATGTGGCTCTGTACCCCGACAGGGTCACATCTGCCAATGCCGCTTCCTTGCTGGACCCCCCCCCCACCCATGTTCTACCTAGGCAGACTCTCGTGCCTCCCTCCAGTCCTCAGGTGAAGCTCAAGGACTAGGACACATAGAGCCCACTAGCATCCCCCAGAAATAAGATGAGGCTGTAGCTCTGTGGTCTTTCAGGGTTAGAATGGAACTCCTTTAATCAGAGTACAGGCACAGATAGTTATGTGGACAAACAGGGGTAATTTGCATATTCAAAACCCCTTTAGAAACCGCTGGGGGACCTAATTGCACTGACACACACAACTACACAAACATTAATCTTTTGGAAGGTGAAACATAATTACATTAGGGACAGACAAGTAAATCAAACATTACTTAACATTTCTAACGAGGAAGGACAAAGGAATCAGATTATATTCTACAAACCACCTACTCAAATAGAGACAGATAAACACATTCTCGACAGGGTAAACTTGGACGTTAATCTGCTACAGATAGCAGATAGACAAGGACCAGACAATAGCCAGATAGCATTTTTGACAGGGTAAACTTGGACGATACTCCTACCAACAATTAACAGATACATAAATCTTCTGCACGCGAGAGGGCAATGAAAATAATAAAGCAAACCAGGCCTGCACCCCCAAATCCAAATGACGCACGGCACAGTTAGCATCCCCATTTTATCGTTAACCTTGAAATTTGGTCCTTAGGGCCCTAATCCCTTCTTAAAACTATACTAAACGATGAGCTAAAGGCTGGCAGTGCAATCCACCATGGAGTCCTATGGACTCGAGGAGGTGCTACTCATGGCCGCACTGAAGCACTACACCGAGAAGTGATCGCGGAGGTAGACTGGGAACTATCTTATCCCAGTCTCACCCTGTTCCCGACGACAAGAATCAGCGGATCAGGCCAAGGTTCTTGCCACAGGATGAGAAGTGAGGAATTAATGAGGGGGGGGGGGTAGGGGGTGTTAACTGAGTCTCCAAAAGTGGAATTAGTTAGCAGCAGATTTTAGGTGTTGTTAAGTTTTGGTTAGCCCATTGCTGTGCTAATTAGCACTAGGACTTTGTGTAATACCTTTCTTATCCTAACCCTAATTACTAATTGTGCTCCCCATGTTAAGTATAGGATGTGCAAAGTGCAGAAAGCTAACGTAATCACCGATGCACTAATGGATTTTCACAGGTTTAGCATCAGGAATGTAATATGCGGGGCATGCGTTTAAATCACTTATCCTAGCGGTAAGGCTCACTCATCCAAACACTAATACCATTAGTGTACAGTATGTAATAGTGCCCATATTTTTCAGTACCAGTCACTTATTGAATTGGTGGAGGAAAAGGTTAACGTCAGGTTAGCATATCTTCATGTTTTGATGTAAAATGATTTTTATTGAATTAAACATGTTGAGACATCACTCGGAACGTAAGAGAGAAAACAAGGTAGGTACTCCGCATAAAACAATAATGAAATAGAGGAGATAACAGATAAAATGTATGATGAAGTCGAAAATTGACCTCCATGTAAACATTACAGGGTTGGGGACCTATGCATAGAACGTACATTATGCCTTGCCTTTCATGAGTGAATGCAAAATATATGCACAAACAGAATAAAAAGTTAACATACATAAACAAAAAGCTTGAATCAAAAATCAGAATAAAAGGACAATACAACCAAAAAAACCCCAAAAGCACAGAAATGAGAAAAATCATATAAAATTGTAGAAAAAAATTATATATATATATATATATATAAAAAAATTATATATAAAAAAAAACACAACACCATTTATCACCAGGGGACCACATCCTTATACCTCGCAGCTCTACCTTGGGTCTGGGGACATGATGTAGAAGCAATCTCGACGACAGTATGAGTAGCGGCTATCGCATCCCGTCCCACCAGCTTGTGCTTAGATACAAAATCTGTCCACCAATACCAAGTCTGAAAGTATTTATCGAACTCATGCTCCAGTGTATAGTGCAGTTCCTCTAGTTCCCTAATATGTTCAACTCTAGTAATCCACTCAAAAACAGTCGGGGGGCCGGTTGCTTCCAATATTTCGGTATTAGTGCCCTAGCATCGCCAATGACTTAGTGTAACTAGTGGCTGAAAGCGGGACTACGTGTTGGAGGGCAACCTGTGGAGTAAAAGGCAGATCCAAAGAGGTAATATCTTTAATGTAAGAACAGATTACTTCCCAATAGGACGTGAGTACCGGACAGTCCCACCATAAGGGTAAATAAGTACCCCTGGCCTTCCGGCATCTCCAACACTCAGGGGAAGATTCCGGGTATATGGCATGTAGATGGCATGGGGTCAAATACCATCTCAATAGCAGTTTATAGTTAGTCTCCTGGATGGCAAGGGCCCTAGAGGAATGGACTGTAATCTGGAAAACCGACGAACATTCGTCATCAGTTAACGGAGTCGAAAGTTCTGCTGACCATTTCAATGCAAAGGTTGGCAGACCCTCAAATTGGGCCATTAGAAACATCATGTATATGGTCAAAAGTAGGTGAGGGTCAGTAGTGCAGAGTTTTTCGAAGGGTGTCAAATCAGAGGGTGTAAGGGAAGGAGGCTTAATTATGGAGCGGGTAATAAAATGTTGCACTTGTAAGCGAAATCATAGAGGTGATTGGGCGGTCAGGAAGTAAGGCACTTATGGGGAGGGATAGAGGGGCTATCAGACGCCAAACCCAGGAAAGATGTGACCAACCCTGGGGGAAAGTCAGGATTACTCATAATCAGAGTCATTGAAGAGGGTAAGGGAGATAAGCCCAGACGGCTCGGCACCGTCACATAAGCAGAGCGTTGGGTAAATGATAGGGTGGTGGTGGGAGCACAGGGATTCAAACAGTGCAGTCTGCCATGGCAACGAGACTATAGGGAATCTAACAAATAATTGCTCCAAGTGAACCCATAGTTTGTGGGGAGGGGTCATGGACCAATCACTCAAGCGTGTGAAAAGAGCAGCCATGTAATATAGTTCTAAGTGAGGAAGACCCACTCCAACTCTAGATTTGGGGCGCGTAAGGACTGTGTATGCCAACCGGGATCTGCCACCTGCCCAGACAAATTTCAGAAAGATGCTTTTAAGGGAACTAAAAAGGGAGGGAGGGATGGTGATCGGTAACGTTTGAAAGAGGTACAACATTTTCGGGAGGATAGTCATTTTTAAAATGTTAACACGGCCAAACCATGAAAAGTGTGGTTTATCCCAATCTTTCAAGTCTTGAGACACTCGTGTAAGTAGAGGTGCATAATTCAGGTCATACAGAGACATCAGATCTGAGGGGAGCCGGAGACCCAGGTATTGTATAGCGGACCCAGGCCAAGAGAAGGGGGCAAGTCTCTGCAGTGCCGTCTTAATGGAGGGCTTAACACCAATACCTAACATCTCGCACTTGTCTACATTGATTTTAAAATTGGACACCGCTGCGTATTTCTCAACCTCCTGCAAGAAAGCCGAAGTAGAGCTGACAGGGTCCAGGAGGGTGAGAAGCACATCGTCGGCAAATGCCGAAATTTTGTAATGGTGAAACGGCAATTGAAGGCCCTTAATGTCGTCGTTGTCCCTAATTCGTTGTAGGAACGGCTCTAGTGTCAGTATGAAAAGGAGAGGAGAAAGGGGACACCCTTGACGTGTGCTGTTCCCAATAGCCACCGGGCTGAAAAACACTCCATTGACTCGTAGGACCGCTGTAGGGGCAGTATACATTTCAGAGATCCACTCCATCCAACGCGGGCCGAAGCCAAATTTTTTCAGGACTGCTAGTAGAAAGGTCCAATAAACTCTATTGAACGCCTTTTCAGCATCAACAGAGAGAAGGACCATTGGCGTATTAGTAGTTTGTGCCCTGTAAATCATGCTAATAGCCCTGAGGGCATTGTCACGGGCACTACGTTGCGGGACGAAGCCCACCTTATCGGGATGCACCAAAGCAGGGAGGAGGGGGTTGAGACGTAGTGCCATCATCTTTGCCATGAGTTTAATGTCAGTGTTTATTAAAGATATTGGGCGATAGTTCTTGCAATGTAGGGGGTCTTTTCCAGGTTTAGGAATGAGGGCGATCGTCGCTCGAAGCGCCGAACTCGGAAATTGCACTTGGTCGTCTAGGGCATTAAGGGAAGCAAGGACCTGATGGGGTGGCCCCAAGGTAAAAGGGGCATCTAGAGTTTCTGTGTCTGCAGGGGAAATTGACGTCTGGAGAGATTTATCTAAGTAATCAAATAAGTCCCGACGGGAGGGGGGAGTGGGTCTGAGGGAATATAGAGATTGGTAATAGGAGGTAAACTGATCAATGATATCGGAGTTCAAAGACAGTATATGTCCAGAAGGGGATTTCAGTTTAGGAATATAGGTAGCCTGATATTTACGTCTCAGGCTCTGGCCAGCAATTTGCCACATTTATTGCCATGTGTATAAAAGGACTGTTTCGTTAATAGAAACGAGCGACGTGCCTGCTGGTGCAGGAGCGGACGAAGGTCAGCTCGAAGCGCCATTAAGGCCGTAAAGTGTTCTACCGAGGCCGTGTCCTTATGTAACGTCTCAATGGCCTGGATCTCTGCGAGTAGTGACTGAATCTTGGAAGCCTTGGCATGTTTCCATCTCGCTCCAATTTGTATGAAGGTTCCCCGCACAACACACTTATGGGTCTCCCAAAGTAGGGGAGCCGTCACGTCATCCGTGTCATTTTCCTCAAAGATAAGATCTACGTGGGAGATCTGGGAAAGAAAGGGATAGAAAAACCGGAGCATGGTCTGACCACGTAATATTCCCTATGCGAGACGACCGAATAAAATGTAGTTCATGGTGTCTCATCAAAAATAAATCCAGCCGAGACTACACCTTAGCCGCGGCTGAGTAAAAGGTGTAGTCTCGGCCGTGAGGGTGCATAGCACGCCAGCAGTCAACAAGGCGGTCATCATGGAGAAGTTGGAGAAACCGGCGTCTTTTAGGGACAGACTGAGGTGCCGCCTCAGGGGAGGTCTCATGTGGTGAATCAGAGGAAAAGTTAAAGTCTCCACTACACAGCAATATCCCTTCAGCAAATCTCTCCAGTTTCGCCAGGATCCTATCCAGCTGAGTGCATTGTTTGGTATTAGGGAGGTAAAAGTTAGCTAGCGTCACGGGTGTGGATCCAAGTAGACCTTTAAGAAACAAATAACGACCGTTCAGGTCAGAGCATTGTGCATGGAGCGTGAACGGGACATGAGATGCGAGTAAAATCGCCACACCCCTGGATTTAGATTTCGGGAAAGTGCTATGGTAACATTGAGTATAAAATTGAGAGTGCAATCGCAGGTTCGTACATGTGCGGAAATGCGTTTCCTGGAGAAACACTATCTCACCTCCCATGCACCGTAAATCATGAAGCGCCATGCGTCATTTAGCTGGATGATTTAATCCTCTCACATTGAGAGTGAGTAGCTGCAGGCTATTCATGGCTCACACCGCAATGAGACCGAGACCGCCTCAGGGCTGGAGCAGAACACGCATCATACAGCCGAACTACCAGACCCCCACCCGAGGGAGCGCGGAACAGAAAGAACTGAGAGTGCCATGGTCTTGGTGATAATAAAAAACAATCAAAAAAATAAAAAAATAATACAAAAACAGAGAAATCGCTTAGGTGCACCGGCCCCAGTAGGGCCAAGACCCATACGGGGTCAAAATAGGTCAAAGAAGCGAATAGGCAAACCATCCAGTGGAAGTAGCTTAGGCAAAGCACCGCGAAAAGGGGTGGCGTAAGGCCAAAAACAAGGCCAGCGACAGTAAACAAGGAATTACAAAATATATAAACAAAAAAGTAAAACCAATACTATGGTCTCCGGATCAGACCATGATCGCACAAAGTAGAACGCAACGCAACGCAACGCAAATTAACACTACTTAAATTAGCAGTAAGCAAATCAACTTTCATGTGGGTAATGGCTGGGGGTGGTCCTTAACGGAACCATCTGGACAAGTGTCCCGTGACTCACTCTCCCCGCAAGAGTCAGAGGGAAGTCAGCCAGTAGAAAAAACAAAAATTAACGGCTTGGAAAACATGAGTCTGTTCCCAAGGACAAAATAAAGGAGTGAAGTTATGAATGACAACAGGCTTCAGTACCAGCCATGGTTGCAACACGTAGCGGGTAATCCAAGGGGAGACCGTCAGGGATCCAATCGCACGTCCCGAACCAAGACGCGGAAATATCCACATTCCACGGAAAAAGGGTGGTTAGTGGAGCTTCAAAAGGGAAAACAGCATGAAACGACACTGTCATGGGGGATCACCCCGGTCAAGAGTATCCTCCTGCGAGCTCACTTGGGTGCGGCGACGACTACGCTGTACCGATCGCCAAGTTTGGCATTGGGGCAATGACGCTGGGGGGACAGAGAAATCACCTCCAAGCCATCCTTTAACCATAACAGGAGGGAGTCCGCATGAAGTCAGGGACATCCTCAGGCACAGTAATGCTCAGTTGACGATTCTCATGGCAAACATGAAGGGCGAACGGGTAGTTCCAACGGTATCTTATGGAATGCGCATGAAGCTGATCCGTCACAGGTTTCAGTTCCCTGCGAGCCATAAGAGTCACCCAAGAAACATCTTGATATAACTCCAGGGTATATTCGTCAAAAATGATCTCGGAATGGATTCTCGCTGCCCTCATAACTTCTTCTTTCAGAGAGAAAAGGTGAAATCTGCAGATGACGTCCTCGGAGTCGTAGTAGTCGCGCCCCGGCCCCTGTGTGCCCGATCTAGTTGTATCAGAGTATCAGGGAGCCTCTGAAGCAGCTCATTGAATAAAGTTTGCAATAAAAGGAACAAATCTTTGGTTCCCTCCGGTTCAGGCAGGCCTCGTATCCTTATATTATTCCGTCGGCCCCTGTTGTCGAGGTCGTCGACCCACCTGTAGAGGAATGCTAGCTGCGAGGCCTGGGCATCCAGGAGGGTAGAGGTGCATTGGTGCTGCGAAGCGGCTACCTCCCTGTCGTCCTCCATGTCCTGGACTCTGGCACCCAGCTGCCGTACATCCGCACCCAGCTCATCAAATTTGGTGTCAAACTTAGTTTCCAGCCTGTGAAACAGCGTTCCCAGGTCTGAACTGGTAGGCAAGAGCTTCAGGGCCTCTTTCAGCTCTAAGTCCTCCCCGCCGTCAAATGATGTTGCGGGGCTGTCAGGGCCGCACATATCCTCCACCGCCACCATCTTAGATTCGGGGCCTGCACAAGGAGGCGCCACCGCCCCGCTCAGATACTGCCGCATCAGGTAGGTGGAGGTCGGCGCCGGAGTGCTCGGTCCACTCACCAAGGCTTTATCCTTCTTTTTTGGCCCCATAAGTCCGATAAGAGCTTGCTAATTATCGCGTTCTGCGTGCCCGGGTGAAGAGCGCGTCAATCAAACGGCCATTCCGGATCGCGTCAAAGCCACGCCCCATATCTTCATGTTTTGAACTATATTAGTCAATGTAAATCTTGTGTCTTTACTTAAGTTACTGTGAGATACAGATATGGGATATTAGCATAGAACCCACTTGTCAAAACGTGACTTCTCATATTATGGACAAAAACATAGAAATGGTCCACTACTTAAATGCTCTTCGTGTAAACTGAATACTCTATTGGCCAAACCCCATCTTTATTTCTCAGAAGCTGTACAGAAAAAGACCAGTGAGAAGCCAACACAAATACATAGCTCATAAAGACATGAAAAATAAAGTCAATTAAACAACAAAATGAAGAAGAAGAAAAAGTGTTACTATGCAAGTAAATAAAGATAACAAACTATGCCGGAAAAAATATATCCACAACTGCTGCTTTAATGAAATAATACTGCAAATATCAGCCTGCAAATGTGGTGAAACATCAAGACATTACAGTGAAAACATGTCCCAGACAGTTATTAGGGAGTGCCTTCATGGAGCCACAGCGCTCATTGAAAAAGTGATACGACATAGCGAATAATAGGATTATCAATTTCTACCTATGTTTTCATCATTTTCCTTTGCCTTTGTTGCCGTCATCAAATGAGCCGCCAGGTGTGGGCTGGCACAAGTCACCTGCGTTTGAATGTTGAGTGAGAAATTCAGAAATCTGGGATTAATATAAAATAGCTTAAAATTACACATGCCAAGCTAATAAATCAAATGCATGCTCTTTAACTCTCTTTAAATAGAGCAGGGGAGAGAACAATATAAAACAAAATATCACAGATTATGGCCTCAATAAGATCCAAGCTGTTCCACTGTGGAAACTGCTGTCTGTTTCCCAACAGGTCAAATTGAAGCCCATTTTCCCTTTAGTGGTAATCCTGTTAATTCCGCTGATTTGTAGTAATATAGTAGGAGAAATTGCACTAGCAAAGCCTCATTTTAACTTTAATGAATAGGCCCCTATTTTCATCTTAACCTTTCACAACCAAGATCAAGTATACTCGATCTTCAAAAGCACCTGCTGGTGCCCAATATTGAGTATACTGAATGTGGTCTAATTCTGAAGCAATGTAAAGGAATTTCATTTCTAGCAAACAAACAAAACATTTATAGCAAACAGAGTTTGTGTGATAATTGGCTCGAGCACGTGCCCCAAAAATTTTAGAACTTCAGGCATGACAGCCAAGGTACTAAAAGAGTTTGAACGAGGAGGCGGAGCTAGCTGTGGAAGCGAGCAGCAGCATTTTGGAGGAGCTCTGTGTCTACCACGGATTTTATTGCTTTTTTCGCCGTTTGCACTGCCCTGTGAGCTTCCCGGTTGGCTAGAGGGATCCTGGAGAGTTGAGGTACCTGATTTAGCCCTGAGTTTCGTGCCCGGGGACAGATTGCTGCCGGCAGCGCGATTTGGGCCTAGTCACAGTGGCCATCTTGGAAACCTACTCGAGGCGTATTGAGATTCCCTCACCGCCCTGCGACCTCGTGCCAGCCCAGCGTCTCCGGAACCATGCCTACCGGTCGTTCCCAGCGACGGGCCCCCCGACAGAGGGACATTCGGGATGTTTTGCGAGGTGGGTCCGCTTTTACGGGACTGACTGCTTCTTCCTCCCTCCCCCCGGGCTATGGCTCCTCGGAGGCTGACAGCGACTATGAACCTCAGGGGGGTATTACTGGGATGCCCTGGCTTGCCCCGCAGTCACCGGCGTCTGACTCCCGACCCCTCTCGGCGGCTGCTAGGAAACGGGCACAGAAGAAGAGAAAATCAGCAATGCGGACATCGTCCGGGGCAACGCCGGACACAGAGGATATTTTTGATGGGGACCCGACTGAGATTCCCCTTACCTCCGCCAGTAATAGTGTGACCTCGGATCATCGGTCTGCAGTGGGGACGGGACTTCGACAGCAACAGGTGCAGGAGGAGGACAACCATCTCCCCTCCACGAAGGGGGATCTCCGCAGGATCTTGGAGGAGCTTCGGGTGATACGTGAGGTGTGGCAGCCTGAGGTGGCGGCGGTCCGCACGGAGATAGCGGCGATGCGTGCTCAGGTGAAGGTGGTACAGGAGACGACTTCTGCTGTGACAACGGAACAAACTCACCTGTCTGGTCAGGTTGCTGGTTTGCGATACCAAGTCGAACTTCTGACACGCTCTGTGGAGATGCTTGAAACGAGACACAGACGCCGAAACATCAGGGTCAGGGGTGTCCCGGACTCTATTACCTCCGACGCTCTGCCGTCCTACGTGACTCGTCTTGTGCTTCAGGTCACGGGGCTTCCCCCTGACACACCTGACATGCTTGGGTCAGTGTTTCGGGTCAGGAGACCTGCGACGAACCCACCTGGGGCTCCTCGAGACGTCGTAGTGGCCTTCCGTGAAGTGGCTTTCAAGGTCAAGGTTATGTCTGCTCCGGGCGCGAGGGATCCCGTACGCTTTGAGGGCTCCACTCTGGCCCTGTATCATGATCTCCCATTCCAGACCCTGATGGCTCGCAGGCGTTTTCGTGAAGTGACATCAGTTCTTCGCCGACAGGGTGTCCGATATCGCTGGGGTCTGGCAGGAGCTTTGGTGGTGACCCACGCAAATGTCCCCTATACCATCACGGATCCCGCGGTGGCTTGGATTGACCTTGCGGCTGCGGGCCTCTCACCAGATCCTCCGGACCCTCGACCGGATTGAAGGCTGGTTTCTATGCCCTCTACCTCTCCAGGTCTGAGCTTTACTGAATTACACCCCCTCCCCTGCATTTCTCTTATATGCTTACGTGTCCCTGGTCTCTAGCTTGGCCTAGTGCCTGGACTTTCAGGACGGTTCGTAATTTGTTTTGATCAGTCCCAGCCTGCATTGCATAGGGCTTTTGCTTTTTTGCCTGCACATGGTACTTTCTGCCTTTTTACTTATTTTTACCGCCCTGTCCTTCTTTGCGACGCATGTTTTTTGACCAGCTGACCGTAGTTACCTTGGCCGGCCTTAAGTGGCTGCATTTTATATGTTTGATTTCCCACCTTGATGAGACCCCCCGTCTAGGGGATGTTTTCTGCTAACATATTGCTATCCTTAGATTTTTTCGATTCGCTGTTTTTACGATGACATTTTTTTGGCCATGTGTGGTTTCCGTTGCTTGTTATGTCTTCTTGTTTGGCCCTGCGAGGTCATCCATTATTTTACAGTATGATGTAATGCTGACTTATTTCAAAATAAAAAACTTTAAATTTAAAAAAATTAAAATGATATAAATCTGGAAAAAAAAACCAAAAAAAAAACAGTTTGAACAGCTAGGACTCTGTCCAAAACATGGATCCCCAGCAAACTCAGCATGAAGCCCCCGCTGCAGTAGTGCTTTTTGGCCAGCAGATGGCAGATCTGCCTGTCAGATAGGTCTACTACAGTAAAGAAATGCTAATATCTGCAATCGCTTTTCACTATGTAATTAATGAAAATGGTTTCCAGAAAACACTGGCTCCTGACAGTGGTATTTTAAAAGTTATTTGGTAGTGAAGGAGTTATATTACAGAGGTTTTTGATGGCAACATATGATGACAGTGGATTACTGATTGATAGTCATGCCGCGGCTTTAGATACAATTCTTGTAGTTAGTTGGTTCTGGTTAGGAACTTTCATTTTCTAATGTTGCACGTAGAGATGTTAAATGTCTCAAAATTTCTAGGTCCTGGAAAAATTTATGTTTCTTTCTTTTATTCAGAAAAATGTAAGACATATTTAACATGAGTTAGTACTCTTTCAAAATTCACCTTGTTTCTTTAGAACCATTGTGCATGAACAGATTCAGGTAAAGTTAAACTCCAACTCATATGTGTGTGCAGCCTATCTCCCCATCAAACCAGGTTCGCTGTCTTGGTGTTACACTTGACTCTGCTCTTTCCTTCATCCCCCACATCCAGCCTCTTTCCTCCTCCTGCCGCTATCAATTCCGTAATATTTACCGAATTCGGACATTTCTTGCCATTGACACCACAAAGAAACTCACCCACACCCTTGTAATCTCCCGACTTGACTATTATATTAATCTTCTAGCTGGCCTCCCTCTCTCCTGCTTCTCCCTTTACAATCCATCCTGAATGTCTCTGCCAGGCTCATCTACCTCACCCGCCGCACTGTCTCTGCTGCTCCTCTCTTCGAGTTCCTTCACTGGCTCCCCATCCACTGTAGAATTAAATTCAAAATCCTTACCTTGACCTACAAAGCTCTCACTAACTCAGCCCCCCACTAAATGTCCTCATTAATCACCAAATACACCCCAGCCCACTCCCTAAGGTCAAACAGTGACCTGCGCCTAGCTTCTCCCTGCATCACCTCTTCCCATGATAGACTGCAGGATTTCTCACGCGCAGCCCCATCCTCTGGAATGCTCTCCCTCGTACTGTCAGACTTTCCCCTAGTTTCCCTTCCTACAAACGCTCCCTTAATCCCTTAAGATATTTCTATTCAGGCAAGCCTACCACCCGACCAGGGCCTACATGGGCCCGGCTGCCGGCGAGCAGGGACTCCAAGATGGCCGCTGGCAGGTCCCCTCTGATGATGTCAGAGAGGGCCCGCCAGATGTCTGTAGCCAGTGGCAGAACTATAGGGGGTGCAGGAGGTACCATGGCACCCGGGCCCCTGAGGCTGGGGGGTCCACAAGCTGCTGCCTGCTATTTCAGGGTCAGACTGACCCGAGGGGCCCCCCTGGGTTGGTATGGCCCCTGGGGCACTTTTCTGGTTTCTAAACCCCCAGGTGCGAGCAGCAGCATTTAATAACAAAGCTTCCTCCTCACGTGCAGGAAGCTGCTGTCTCAGCGCTGGGAGGAAGTGACTTCCTCCCAGCCCTTTACCATGAGAGTGCAGATGCCGAAGGAGGAGAGAGGTGGTTCAGGACCCAGCGGTGCCCCCAGGTTCGATGGGGGGGTTAGTGAAAGGAAAAGAGTGGGGATGGGGGGTATTAAATTAAATGAAAACAGTGTGGGGGGTTGGGGTGAGAAGAGGTGGGGGTGTTTAATGATATGAAAAGAAAAGAGTGTGGTGATTAATGAAATGAAAACAGGAGGATCATGGGGATTAATGAAATGAAAACAGTGGGGGGATCATGGGGGTTAATGAAATGAAAACAGTGGGGATCATGGGGGGTTAATGAAATGAAAACAGTGGGGATGGGGGTTAATGAAATAAACAGTGGGATCATGGGGGTTAATGTAATGAAAACAGTGGGGATCATGGGGGTTAATGAAATAAACAATGGGGATGGGGTTAATGAAATGAAAAGAGTTGGGATCATGGGGGTTAATGAAATGAAAACAGTGGGGATCATGGGGGGTTAATGAAATGAAAACAGTGGGGATGGGGGGTTAATGAAATAAACAGTGGGATCATGGGGGTTAATGTAATGAAAACAGTGGGGATCATGGGGGTTAATGAAATAAACAATGGGGATGGGGTTAATGAAATGAAAAGAGTTGGGATCATGGGGGTTAATGAAATGAAAACTGGGGATGGGGTTAATGAAATGAAAACAGTGGGATCATGGGGGTTAATGAAATGAAAACAGTGGGATCATGGGGGTTAATGAAATGAAAACAGTGGGGATCATGTGGGGTTAATGAAATGAAAACAGTGGGGATGAGGGGTGGGGAGATGGACATGATAAAGGATAGACCCCCTGCCTATACCGTTAAAAGTCTATTGCTGTGGATTCCTGTGTACGTTCATACTTACTGCCTTTACCGCTAGAGGTCTATTGCTGTGGATTCCTGTGTACATTCATACTCATTGCCTTTTCCGTTAGAGGTCTATTGCTGTGGCTTCCTGTGTACATACATAATCATTGCCTTTACCATTAGAGGTCTATTGCTGTGGATCCTGTGTACGTTCATATTCCCTGCCTTTACCATTTCATGAGAGGTCTATTGCTTTGGATTCTGTGTACGTTCATACTGACTGCCTTTACCGTGAGAGTTCTATTGCTGTGGTGCTCTGATGTGCTAAACCAGTGGAATAATATAATTATACTTTTATGCTACATTGTTTGTACTAATACACATTTTATGTGATTTTAAGGTATTGGGAGCATCACTCTGTAATACGATCTTGATTTATATTATTTTTTAATCACAATTTGAATTTCATACTGAGCCAGATAGATACTTTTTTATAGACATGTGCATTCATTTTAGTACTAAAACGATTTAGTCCGAATTTTGGGATAATTTAGCTTTAGTATGACTCAAGAGATACGAAACTGCTCAGTACAAAAAACGAAAGAAACTAAGATAAAATGCACTACATTTTAGTTTCAGTCCTTTTTGTGATATTACATTGATGAGTGAAGGAGACCAGTATTGAACGCAACATCGCAAAGCTACAGAAAAGGTTTGTATGTGTAATCCTTCCCAACCCCTACCCGAAAATCTGACAGTGATAGAGCTCCAGAATACTCACTCGCAGCACAGCCAGCACAGGAGAGGAGACCTTTACTTAACCCTTGCATGACTATGAGGCAGACACGATGATAAAAGCAGCTGGAGAAGGAAAACATTCAAATAAATCACACTGAAAGCTAATGACAGAGGAGGGCTGGATAGTAAAAACCCCTTTATAACAAGCAGCGCTGGGAGAAGAGAGGGACTTTATAAAACGTGTGTTATCTCCCCTCCCACTATGCATAATAGGGGCTTAGGTCTGATACATTTTATTTTATCCAGGAGCACTTTCCTCATCTATAATACACATTTTATATAAAGTCCCTCTCCTCTCCCAGTGCTGCTTGTTATAAAGTTTTTATTTTACGTCTGATACATTTAGTATCCAGCTCTCACAGTTACTCTGTCATTATGAGCCTTCAGTGTGATTTATTTGAATGTTTTCCCTAGATTTAAAGTGCTTTATTTTATTATAAAAATCAATTTGCACCAGTCATCTCTTCTCTGAGCTTTCAGACCGCTTTACGTTAATATTTTCCCTCTCCCCTGCTTTTATATTCCTGTGTCTCCCCCACAGAGATACAAAGTTTAAGTAAAAGTTCCCTCTCCTGTGCTGGATAAGCATTGCATTCCGAAGTTCTGCACCCTCCACATGCCATTGCAGTAAGATGTTCTTTAGAGAGAGGGGCATTAATAAATGCAGGTGGATGTTTTATACATTATACGGAGAGGGGTATTAATTAATGCAGGAGGATGTTCTATACATTATACAGAGAGGAGCCTTTTTTTTTAGCCCTTTAAATCCAGTGGCTGTGAGCACTGAGATCGGCTGCTTGTTATATTATCTCTCAGTACAATGTATCAGGCTCAGCTGTTACAGTAACTGTTCCCGCTTCTGCCGACTATTGCCGAGTAGGAGACGTCATCGCGCTTTCAGCGCGATGACATCTCCAACTCGCCGCAGTAGCTGGCGGCAACGGCTGAGGATTAGTGTTGCGTGCATCCTCTTGCGCGCAACACTGATCAAAGAAAATGGAGCGAGGAGGAAGCCTGCTGATTGGCTGGCTTACGTGAGAGGCGCGCATGCGCGCTTCTCACGTAAACCATTAGCCAAGTGAAAGATTTAGAAGGACGGGAGCGGAAGAGGAGGGAGGTGAGTATATAAAAAAAAAGACGCCATTGGAAACAAGTGAATTTTAGGGTAAGTATTACAGTAAAAAAAAAAAAAAATCGCTACCTAGTTATTGAGGGAATAGGTATATTTTAATGTAAAAAACGGGGGGGGGGATTTTTTCTTAGAGTGTTCCTTTAACATCTGTCTTATGATGGATTCACTTTCTCAGCAGCTCCAGTTGTAATCCTGGTGAGGTGTTAAGAGATAACACCTGTAGCGCTAAACTCCAGGAGGACTCCATGGAGACAAGGCGCGAGTTTGCACGAATGCACCAGTCAGGGATAGAGTGATATGCGGAGGTTCCCAGTGTACGTCTCCCGCGCAATGAGGAAGTGGTGGATTGTGCCACTCTCACCATCGTGGGATCTAAGGTGAGTATGGGGTTTAATGGTGGGCTTTGTTTTGTGTGTTATGTGATGGAGTACAAAATCACTTACCACCAGGATCTGAAAGCTATTATTCTTTTTTGAATACTGTTAGACAAAGATGGAGACCGGACTCTTTTGAATAGCTCAAACTCCATCTGCTGGTGCCGCATTAGTGTCTCTCATACAAAGTATAGGAGCCGCTAATGTACAGTATCCTGGCACTACAAGCTGCGCTTGCGTCTTGGCTTTAGTGCGCCCTTAACAGTCAAGTGCTGTGCTTGATGGCAACATTGGAATAGGCCCAAGAACTAGCCACTACTCTTTAACCCTTTTACGTTGCAGGGCATACTATGCGGTCCCTGCGGTGGGTGGGACTCAACACCGTGCGGTGGCATAGCACGCCCCTCAACGGCATCTATAGGCCACATCTGGCACACCCACCAGCTGGCATGTGGCGCGCATCAATCACTGCTGCGGAACCGCCTGAACTCAGGCCGTCCCCCTGCAGCCAATGTCACGCGCCTGCTGTGCAGTTAGGCCAGATGAGGGGCCCACCAAGCAGCTGGAGAGTGGGGCATACTAGTACGCCCAACTGGCATTAACACCCTCCCACCAGGCACAACCCGCCCGCAGTAAGGGGTTAAGAGCTGCGAACATAGAGATACAGCAACAATACCAGACAAAATGAAGTGCACACACAAAAGAGAAACAATCATAATTCTCTCGTTTGATGACAGAGACTATATTTGACAGAAAAGCATTTCTGTAATGTATTGTGTTTTGCCTATGTTTCTTTTTGAGCCATCCTGACCACCGTAGTTAGTCTTCCTGATCCCTCCCCCCCCTCCATTTTGTGTTCAGTTATAGATTAAACATCTACAGGAGCACAGCTCTGTTTTGAAGCTCTGTGTCTGTCACATTACTTTACCTGGTGTCAGAAGTCTGTCTGGAACAGATCTCACGCTTACTATGGCATTATCGCAGTTTGAACACCCCAAGATTGACTGGGAAGCTCCAGACTTGTACCAAGAGTTTGAAAGATTTCGCAGCCACGTCTCCTTTGTGTTTGATGGACCGCTCTCAGAACAAACACTGAAGCAGCGCACAGGTTGGTTGGGAACGTGGATTGGCGAGCAGGGCAGAGAGATATATAAAACGCTACCCTGGGGAGAAGGGGAGAAGGATGATCCATCTAAAGTACTGGATAAATTTGCCAGCTATATAAGGCCAAGAAAGAATAAGAGAATTGCCAGACACCGCTTTAAGCAGAGAAAACAAGGAGTCACTGAGGGATTTGACCACTTTGTGAAGGATTTAAGACTCCTGCTAATGGATTGCGAGTATGCTGATCCAGATGATATGTTAATCGATACAATAATCGCTGGAATCAAAGAAAAGCGCGTCCAGGAGAGACTCTTAGACAAAGGGGAAGATCTAACACTACCAAAAGCAATTGAAATTGCCCAACAGTTTGAACTGTCACAGAAGCAAATTACAATAATCAGAGAAGAAGAATCTCAAGTGCAAGCAATAAAGGTGAATACACAATTCCAAACTGCAAATAAAAAAGCCTATCTACAATATCAGCCAAAATATGTGCAGAAAGACATGAATACTTACCGGACATACAACTGTTTAAATTGTGGAAAAGATCCCCAGCATAAGTGGACCCAGGGCAGATGTCCAGCGAAAGGTTCTGTCTGCTCGTACTGCCACAAACCAAACCACTGGGTGGCAGTGTGTCGCAAAAGGTCAGTAAACACAGTTAGTGTGCAGCAGCAATCAGAAACTGAGGATGAGTAGGTACTGGGCATAAATCTCACACGAACGGATGAGCACTATGATGACAAATGGACTGCGGACATTGAAATCCTGTCTCGGCAAGTGCCATTCAGAATTGATACTGGTGCAAAGTGCAACACATTGACTTTAAGTAATTATCAGACACTCCCGCATGTAGGTGAGCTTAAACGCTCTAATCGAGTGCTAAAGTCCTACTCTAACCACAGGCTGAAGCCCATAGCTGCGGTGGACCTTCTAATCAAATTCAAGAATACAGAGATACCAGCAGAATTTGAGATTGTGGACATTTTGCAAGAAAATGTGCTTAGTGGCGCAACAGCAGAAGCCTTAGGTTTAGTGATGCGGCTCCATGCGCTGCAGCCTACTATGAAAAGCAACACACGACACTCTATCCAAGTGGCAACAACAGGACCTCTGCCAGTTGGGCTAGATGATTACCCAGAACTGACTCGCACTACTGGAACCTTGCCGGGCAAGTACACAATCAAAATTGATCCTGAAGCACAAGGTGTGGTTCATCCTGTCCGCCGTCAACCAGCTGCACTGAGAAATAAGATACTAGAGAAACTACAAGAGATGGTTAAAGATGGCTACATCACCAAAGTTAACCAACCAACCGAGTGGGTGAGTTCTATGGTGGCAGCTGTGCGTAATGGCAAAATAAGAATCTGTATTGACCCGAGCGACTTAAATAAAGTCATTAAGAGGGAACATTACCCAATGCGCACCATCGAGGAGGTAGTCTCTGCAATACCTGGTGCTAAAGTTTTCTCTGTTTTGGATGCAAAATCTGGGTTCCTACAAATAGAATTGGATGAAGCGTCATCATTCCTGACAACCTTCAACACGCCCATTGGCAGATTTAGGTGGCTTAGGCTTCCTTTTGGTCTAAAATGTGCACCTGAAATATTCCAACGTATTATGGACGAAATGCTTGAGGGTATTAGTGGCGCAATCAGTGTGATGGATGACATTCTCATTGCGGCCCCTTCAGTACCGGAACATGATGAGATTCTCCGTAAGGTAATTCAGAGAGCCACAAGCTACAACCTGAGTCTCAACTTTGATAAATGCCACGTCAAGCAATCTTCTGTGCCCTATGTAGGACACCTGATAACAGCAGATGGCCTGAAGGCAGACCCTGCAAAAATAGAGGCTGTGAAATCCATGCCAACACCAAGAGACAAGGATGGTGTCCGTCGCTTCTTAGGGTTTGTCACCTACCTCTCGAAATTCCTGCCCAATCTCAGCGAAGTTGATGCACCTCTGAGACAACTTCTTAAAACTGATGTGGAATTTGCCTGGCAGCCAGCTCAACAACAAGCCTTTGACACACTCAAAGACATGTGCACTGAGTCTCCTGTGCTACAATTTTTTGATCCATCCAAGTCTGTCGAAATTTTCTGTGATGCCAGCAGCAACGGCCTCGGTGCAGTATTGTTGCAGGACAGCCACCCCATTGCCTTTTCGTCCAGGTCACTAACAGACACTGAAACTCGTTATGCGCAAATCGAGAAGGAGATGCTGTCAATTGTTCATGCATGTGTCAAGTTTCATAATTACATATTTGGAAACCACGTTACCGTCTACAATGACCATAACCTCTAAGGAGGATATTTTTAGGAAGCCATTGCTCTCTACCCCCATGCGCATTCAGAGGATGCGCCTTCGCTTGCAGTGGTATGATCTCACCGTTAAGTACAGACGGGGCAAAGATATGGAACTGCCGGATACGCTGTCGAGAGCCCAGTTACCTGTGAACAAGCCTGAGATGGAAGGCTTAGAGTGCGTCTCCATGCTTCATTTTGTTTCAGTCAGTGAGCAGAAATACTCAGAGCTGCAGAACTGCACAAGAGAAGAGCTTAGCTGTCTTCAAAGGATAATCCGGCAAGGCTGGCCAGACCACAGGCATGATCTCCCTAATGAACTACAACCATACTGGGACTCGCGAAGCCAGCTTGTTGTCTCCGATGGCGTTGTGTACAAAGGCCTGCGTATAGTGGTTCCCCTTCTATGCAAGCTCACATGTTGAAGCTCATACATCAGTCCCACTTGGGAATAGTGAAGAGCAAGCAGAGAGCCCGTGAGGTCCTATACTGGCCAGGTATGAGCTCTGTAATTGAACAAATGGTAAAGAACTGTGGCAAGTGTGCAGACTTCCAGAATAAACTGCCAAGACAACCCCTACGTCCAACAGAAACCCCCAGTTTTCCCTTTGAAGAAGTAGCCTCGGACCTGTTTGAGTTCGAAGGGACCCATTACATTCTGCTGGTGGATTACTACTCAAAGTTCATCGAAGTGGACACGCTGAAGAATCTACATTGTCGCAGTATCATAGAAAAGCTGAAGGCTCAGTTTAGCAGGCATGGGATCCCTGTCATCCTTCGAACAGACAATGGCCCTCAATATGCAGCAGAGGAATTTAAGGTGTTCTGCCAAAGTTATGGAATTACTCACAGAACTTCGTCACCCCACACACCACATTCCAATGGTGAAGCCGAGCGTGCAGTCCAGACTGTTAAAAAACTTTGGGCCAAAGCGTCAGACAAACACCTTGCACTGCTTGATTACAGGACAACTCCACTGGATTCTGTAGGCTTTTCGCCTGCTCAACTGCTGATGGGCAGGCGGCCCCGAAATAGCCTGCCTACTGCTCGTCTGCTGCTCGCACCTGCAGCTTATGATCCCATCAAAGTCAAACAGCGCCTAGACAGAAGCAAATGCATTCAGAAATTCTACTATGACCATAAAAGAGCAAGTGGCCCCCGTGCTGAATTGAAGCCTGGAGATGAAGTTTGGATGCAGCCGCACCCAGGCAGTAACAGGTGGTTGCCTGGAGTAGTAGTGAGGTCTCACGATGCCCCTCGATCCTATATTGTAGAAAGTGGAAATAAGGAATACCGTCGCAACGTCCAGCACCTTCGTAAGAGCACACCAGATGCCAATGACTCCCGTCACAGACTTATCAATGATCATTGGGCTGAGTTGATGGAGCCAGTGAGTGCCGAGGAGTCCGAGCCTGTGGAACATACTAACTCCCAGCAAGAATCTGCTCCAGTACCACAGACTGCTAAGGGAATGACGTCAACCGGGCAGTACATCACCAGGCTAGGCAGAGTTGTGAAACCTCCGGACCGGCTTTCCTTGTAGCCAGAGACATGCGTAGCAAACGCGAATGGCGACAGCAGTGTGCCAATAACTGTTCCAGTTCCACTTGCTTATGTACAATGGTGCACTGTTCTGGATGATATGTTATCGTTTGAGTCTCGTTTAAAATGTGCTAACCTTTCCTTTGTTCTTTTGAGGGATGCAAGTTTTCTGTTTATGTAAATTGAGAAGTTTAAAGAAATATCACCGATTTAATATTTGCGATATCTATACCTGTATCCCAAGTGACTATGCTAGTTAAGGGTTTGTTTTATACTTACGAAGGGAGATGTAATGTATTGTGTTTTGCCTATGTTTCTTTTTGAGCCATCCTGACCACCGTAGTTAGTCTTCCTGATCCCTCCCCCCCCCTCCATTTTGTGTTCAGTTATAGATTAAACATCTACAGGAGCACAGCTCTGTTTTGAAGCTCTGTGTCTGTCACATTACTTTACAATTTCCTGTTGCTTTTTGGTTTTAACTTTTGTAAAATGCCAGCGTTTAGTGGCACTGCAACACCTGCGATATAACCCTCTGTTTGCAACACCTGTAAACACCTGCAGCATATTAATGACCCCCTTATTATTAAAACCTTTGCAGAAATAATTTTGAATGCATAAAAAAACATAAAAATCTTGCCTTATATAATTTATAATTATATATAATCTAAATGTACTTTGTTAATTAAAATATTCCATAGTCCGTGATATTGTTCATGGCAAAAATAACTTTGGGATGAAAAGGGCAAATGATATTGTGGACTGCCAGCATAAGCAAACACCGTTAATCTGTTCAACAAATAATGCGGAGCCATTCCATCCAGAGCTGCATTCATTTGTTGCCAAGATCTTGTATTGATGATGGGAGAAGAGGAGCCGGCGGTGAAAATATCTGCCCAATACGTCGCAGAATGTCACAGACTGAGAGGAACATGAGAGATCCTGGACTTATAAATCCCCAACACGGACTCGCCCCCATCCCCCTTCACATTATCCCTTACCCCTGATACTGTCCATGGACTTGCCCATTCCCCCCCATATATATGTCCCACTACCCCCCTTCTCCCCATATGCTTTGGCAATGCTAAAATGTATTTGGTCCTGCCAATAAAGCTTATTTTGATTTGATTTGAGTCGCAGCGCTGCGTAAAGTCTTCTCCAGCACTTTATCCCAAAGATTCTCAATGGGGTTAAGGTCTGGACTGTGTGGTGGTCAATCCATGTGTGAAAATGATGTCACATGCTCCCTCAACCACTCTTGCACAATTTGAGCACAATGAATCTTGGCATTGCCATCTTGGAATAGCCTGCTGTGCCATCAGGGAAGAAGAAATACATTGATGGAAGATGTCAGATAGTCAGCTGACCTCAGTTTTTGCCAGCGGAAACATATTAATTACTGCAGTAATTATGCAATGGAAGGCTCTTACCTATTTACTTAGTAAAAAAAATTTAATTATATATATTTATATATATACTGTATCTATAAGAGTTGTAGTGGAGGACAAAAAGTGAGATAAAAAGCCTCCACATTATAATAAGTGTGTTTATTATTGCAGAAGCCACTTGCACATCACAGCAATTTGATGAATTGCATCCCAGAGCTCCTGTGCCACATTCCCCATATGCAGCAAGGAATTCTGGGTAGGATATGCAAATGACATCTGTCTCACTTTTATGCATCCTGGATCTGTTATTACACAGAACCCTAAATTCAATGCTATGCCACACCGTGGCTTTGTAGCAGAGATAAGGTTTATGCAACTGGTCAAAGCCACTCCTAGGACAGCGCTGTTTTGGGTTTGTTATATATAGATATATATATCTTGCAAAGACACTTCATCTCTTTTCCTTCTGTACCATGTTTGAGATATTTGGTACAACCTCAGCTAATGTCTCTTCAAAAGGTTCTTCAAACAGTAAAGCAGCTCTACCAGAAATATAATCCTACAATTATATAATCTGCAGTCACATTTGTCCTGATTGTTATTCTGCTAGACTTTCGCACGGCACTGTCTGTGAAGAAAAAGTTAGATGGGGAAAAACAGTCTGCAAAAAAAAGAAAAAAAGAAGTCAGTTTGTCTTGTTCTAAAGAGACAGGAGACAGGAGTCAATGATGAAGCATAAATAAGGCAACAGAATATCCACCGGAATCACCACTGCATTACATCAACGGTGAAGCAACATAATGTTGGCAGACAACTGGTATGTCACCAACAGGGTTATTCAAAGAGAATCGAAAAGTCACTGCACGTTTGGTGACTTTGCGCTCTCTTCAATTTGGTGCGATTTGGCTATCCCATTTCGGCGACCCTGCGGTGTATTCAGCAAGCACCACAGGGTTGTCGTAGTGCAGGGAAAAGCCGCCGCAAACCAGCCGAACACTCACCGCAAAACCCGGCGAACTCACACCGAAACCCTCAAAAACATCTGGATTAACCCCGCCAAACACAAAGGAGAAACCCGAGCAGCCGCCGATCACAGCTCAGAGCAGCCGCCGGAATAAGCCGACAACACAGACGAATAGAGTGGGGAAAAAAACCAGTACGCTTGAATGTTTGAAACTACAGAACAAAAATATCTGGAATTTACATATAAGATCCAATGAAATGATAATAAAAAGGGCTGCTACAGAAAAACCAATTAAAAAAAAAACGAAAAAAAATGCCTAAAAGATCATGTAAATTATATGTAAATTACAAGCATTTTCGTTGAGTAGTTTTTTTACAAACAGTGTTTCAATTTTCACATTTTCTAATCCTTTATTTTTTTTTTACCTTGTTTGTCGGCTTGTCTGCTTTTTCTGGTGGCTGGTCTGCCCTGTGTTTGACGGCTCGTCGACTCTTTCCAACGTGTTCAGAGTGTATTTTGCGGCAGTTCCAGTGTTTTTTGGCAGGTGTTCAGTGTGTTTTTGACAGGGTTTCGCCAAATTTTCAACAGGTTTTCCCTGCACTCCAGGGACCCTACTGTGAATGCTGAATTCACTGCAGGGTGGGGAACTTTAATTACCGAAGTGCAGGGAAGTGCGGGGAAAGAGAGAGCACCGAAATGTCGGCGACATTTCAAGTGCTCTCTGAATAACCCCTATCAATACTTCCCCAAATTAAGGTTTTGCCAACTTGCAAGTAACCCTCCGTCTCCCAATAAAATTGGTTATATGTAGACACACACACATATAAACAAGTCAGCTGGGTTTTAGATAATCAGTATAATAATCAGAATAAATATCAAATACTTCAAGAAATTATATGAATTATCCTCGAAACAAACTTTTCAGAGTGTGGGCCAAACGGGAACACCGTTCCGCCTGCAAAAATTGTGGAGAAAGTGCATTCTTGTGCGGTCCTGTTCCTCTTGACCTCTGGTTACTCCTAACAGAATCCAATTTGTTTAAGAATAAAGATGGTTATTGCCTAAACACTTGAGGGGTTATTCAAAGAGTACCAAAATGTCACCGAAACTTCGGTGCTCTTTCATTCGGCACACTTCGGCGAGCTTAATTCACCAATCCTGCGCTGAAGTCATCATTCACTGCGGTGTCCCCGAAGTGTACTAAATCGATCCGCCGAATGCTGCCAATAAACCTGCTGAATACAGTTGCAAACCGCCAAACCCAACCGATAAAAGCATCTGATAAACTGTCGAAAAACCATTGAACGCATCTGATAAACCGTCAAAACACCAAAAAAACGCATCTGATAAGCCGCCGAAAAACCACTGAACGCATCTGAAAAGCCACAGAAAAACCACTGAACGTATATGATAAGCTCATCGAAAAACCAAACGCATCTGATTAACTGCCGAAAAAACAACGAATCCATCTGATAAACTGCTGAACGCAGCCGAAAACCGCCGAGTGCAGCTGACTCCACCGAACAGACCCAATGCCGCTGAACGCCGCAAAAAAAGCCGACCAGCCACCAAACAAGGGTAAGAAAAAAAATAGATTTTTAAAAGGCGTTATGAACAAAAATAATGCATGAAAATAATATATATACGGTCCTATGAATAACAATATAAAGGTCCGTTACAGAAGAATAAAAAAATGCCATTTAAAAAAATCGGAATCAAAAATGTTGCTGAAATATTCCAGACAAATGCCTAAAAAAGTTCTAAAGCATAAATTAATAAAAATACTTTTGGCTGCAAATGAAAAGAATAAATGGTTTAATAAAAATTTGCTAAAAACTGATTTTTTTTTACATTGAACCCTGTGTGATGCCGCCTGTTGAATGTAACCACCAAAAATCTGGGCATTTCGCCAACTTTTCTGGGCTTTTCAGCGTTGTGAGTCAGCTGAATAGATTAACCATTACTTGTCTATGGGGAATTTCACTGCCGACTTTCACCGTAGTTCGCTTTATTCGTCATTGACAGCTTTCTGAATAGCTGAATTTCCACCGTATGGGGAAATTCACCGTTCGGTGCAATTCGTTGACCAAATCGGCAGTCTTTGAATAACCCCATTAGTATATATACTGTGTGACTTTATACTAGAGCTGATGATGGAGGTATGGGTCGGGTAAATCATTTTGTTAACGGACGATTTTACTAGGCAGATCATTTTACACAACACAACAAGAATGGGAATTTTCAGCATCATTACCACCGTAAATTTAACGACTGAAGAATGAAGTAAAGCAGAGGATTACGGGCCAAATCTAATTATAATACAACTAAATAAAATAAGGGATCTATTTGGCAAACAGGCAATGCTGATATGCTGAACCCGACAATGAGCAACATTTATTTATTTATTTATAAAGGATTTTACCAGGAAGGATACATTGAGATTTCTCTCGTTTTCAAGTATGTCCTGGGTTCAAGAACATTGAAGTGTTACAGTTACAGAAATACAAAGTAATACAATGCAAGATATTAAAAAAAAACAACACAAATATACAGATTAACAGAAAATAAATATGTAGAAAAATAGTCATTATGTTACATGTATACAGGTGCATTCTGTATTGAGGTGTGTTAGTAAGGAGCTCTTGAGTGACATAAGACTGGGGGAAGATTTGATGGTGTCTGGGAGGTTATTCCATAATTGTGGTGCTCTGTAGGAAAATGAGGATCGAGCCACTGTCTTTGTGTATTGTGGTATTGCAAGTAAGGTGCTGGTCCTGGATCGGAGGTTATAGGATGAGGGAGCTGCTGGGGGAAGCAGTCTATTCAGATAGGGTGGCAGCTTCCCAGAAAAGCTCTTAAACACCAGGCTGGAAAGGTGAAGGGTGCGTCTAGATTCCAGCGATGGCCAGTTTAGCTCTTTTAACATGTCACAATGGTGGGTCATGTAGTTACATTGTAATGCAAAGCGGTAGAATGAGTTATATAATGTACTAAATTTCTGAAGGTGTGTTTGTGGGGCGGCTGCATACACTACATCTCCGTAATCAATAGCCGGCATAAGCATTTGTTGTACAATCTGCTTTCTTACCGCGGGGCTCAGGCAGGATTTGTTTCTGTACAGGGCGCCTAGTTTGGGGTAAAGTTTAGATAAGAGTTTTTCGATGTGGGGGCCAAAGGATAGATTAGGGTCCAACCACATACCTAGATATTTGAGAGAAGTGACTGGTCAGCGTGCCATTTGATTTTGTCCCCACACATAGATGGGGATTTTGCAATTTGTGTAGTTTAGGTTTTGTTCCAAAGAGCATCGTTACAGTTTTGTCATTATTTAAAAAAACATAAGACAATACAAAGATTATTCCAAATCTGATTAAATTTAGCCAAAAACGTTACGTTTCGTTCTCGTTTTATTACAAATGACTGCGCTCCTTAAGTATGCAAAATGTGTATTGATATTAGGGCTGCAACTACTGATTATTTTCATAATCGATTAGTTGGCCGATTATGATTTCGATAATCTCTTCATCGAATAAATAGAAAAAAATGGTTTACTTAAGAATTTTATGTAAAAAAAAAAAAAAAATTTGCGAAGTGTATGTAACTTTCGTACGTACATATACAAATTGTGTATCTTGCGTACTTTTCACACAAGGTATGCGAGTGCTTGGTCAGAGGGATGGGTTGATGCTGTGAGTGCTTGGTCAGAGGGATGGGTTGATGCTGCGAGCGCTTGGTCAGAGGGATGGGTTGATGCTGTGAGTGCTTGGTCAGAGGCATGGGTTGATGCTGCGAGTGCTTGGTCAGAGGGATGGATTGATGCTGTGAGTGCTTGGTCAGAGGGATGGGTTGATGCTGCGAGTGCTTGGTTAGAGGGATAGGTTGATGCTGCGAGTGCTTGGTCAGAGGAATGGGTTGATGCTGCGAGAGCTTGGTCAGAGGGATGGGTTGATGCTGTGAGCGCTTGGTCAGAGGGATGGGTTGATGCTGCGAGTGCTTGGTCAGAGGGATGGGTTGATGCTGCGAATGCTTGGTCAGAGGGATGGGTTGATGCTGCGAGCGCTTGGTCAGAGGGATGGGTTGATGCTGTGAGCGCTTGGTCAGAGGAATGGGTTGATGCTGTGAGCGCTTGGTCAGAGGGATGGGTTGATGCTGCGAGCGCTTTGTCAGAGGGATTGTTGATGCTGTGAGCGCTTGGTCAGAAGGATGGGTTGATGCTGCGAGCGCTTGGTCAGAGGGATGGGTTGATGCTGCGAGTGCTTAGGCAGAGGGATGGGTTGATGCTGCATGTACAGCTTAAGCCCATGTTTGCTTTCTCAAATGAACGCGGCTAGAAGTACTTTGTCATAGATGATGTCAGCATGAAATCGGGGTTAATGAGCTTAAGTGGTTAGGGTGCGTAGAGTGTCCCTTTTAAATAATTTCATGAATAAACTGAGTGGGAGGAGGGACTGGAGGTGGAAGGGAGTGACTTTGCCTGAGTGTGAGAATGAGTGGGTATGGACAAAAGACCGGATCTGAGTGTGGGAGTGAGTTTGGCGAAAGGGACCAGACCAAAGGGATGGAATCATGGAGAGAGCCTGTGGAGTCATGGGTTCGATCCCAGTGAGCAACCTCTCCAGTAAGTGTCCTTGGCAAGACACCTAACGATACATACTCGCCACCCAGGACATACTTGAAAACAAGAGAAATCTTAATGTATCCTTCTTGGTAAAATCCTTTCTCAAAAAAAAAGGGAGGGAATGGCAGTTCCCAACCAAAGAGGGTGGGGTGGTGGCACAGGACTCCAGCTTCAAGTATGGATAAAACACAGACATACAACGCCTTCACCCAGTGACAGTATCCTATTGTTTGAGTTATAGTTCTACTACTGTTGTAAATGGAATAAAAACAAACTGGTTGTGTCTGACATAACCCTAGAACTTAATCATACGAGTAAAGCAGCGGCGCGTCTTCTCCAATCAGCTCCGAAGCTGAGGTTATTTACGTTTAACTCAGTCTGACTCTAAACAGTGTGTGCAGTACACAGGACGATTAATCAACACCGATTAATCGATAATGGAAATAGTTGACAACTAATTTAATAATCAATTCTGGATGCAGCTGTCAATGCACCATGTTATATAGTCCTTAGTGACAATTAGCAACAATGTTTGTTAACTCAAATTATTCCTGTTCTTTATTATTTTTAGCACTGATTTACCCTACGGGTCCAACCATCAAGCTACAACTAGTCATGCTTAGCTCCTGCTGAAGAAGGTCCAATAAACCCAAAACAGCGCTGTCCTAGGAGTGGCTTTGACCAGTTGCATAAACCTAATCTCTGCTAAAAAAAAGCCATCTAGTATGGTGTGGCATTGATTGAAGGGTTCTGTGTGAAAGCAGACCCTGGATGCGAAAAAGTGAGACAGATGTAATTTGCATGTCTTACCCAGAGTTCTGTGCTGCATATGGGGAATATAGCACAGGAGCTCTGGGATGCAGTTCTTTGAATAGATGAGATAGGCAAATGGCCTCTGCAATAATAAACTTTATTAATTACAGTGTGGAGGCTTTTTATCTAATTTTTTTGCCCTCCACCACAACTCAAATAAGCAAATAATGTAATTTGAAATCCTTGCATGGTGCATGTTTATTTATGGGTAGTACGTTCTAATATATATTAGAGCGTGTTACCCATAAATAAACATGCACCATGCAAGGATTTCAAAATACAGGTTATTGTGTTGTCCTCCTTGCTATTTATGTGTATGATTGCACATACATTCAACTGCTTACAGAAGTAGAAAATAACATATTTACGCCGCGACACTTACTGCTCACTGTCCACACGATCCATTTTAATAAGATGCTGCTCTCTAATCTAACGTATGGAACAAATTGATGAGATACACTGCTCATTAACTCTGAACAGATGACATATAAGAATGGCTTTAGCCTCCAGCAGGCTTTTGTTTTGGTGGATTAAGAAATAGACAAATTTAGCTTTTCAGTGTCAGGGCCCGGTTAACATAATGTAAGAGATTAATGAGATCACTCAGTGACCAGCAGAGGGAGCGCCAGCGCCACAACTAGAACACAGAGGATGAGAATCTGAGCTATTATTATTATTACAGTTGTGATTATTTGGTCTTTTATTAACATTGATTGGCACCATCACTTATATAGAGCTAACATATTCTGCAGTGCACCTCTTTGCAATTTTGTATTCGGTAAGGAGGCCTAGGCCAGTGCCTGATCACCCCCAGGTACTATTTCCAAGCTGACACTCTTAGGCAAATACATTTTGACACATATTGTTTAGCATGGGTATGTGGGATTCACAGCGCCATTATTTATTTTTTTATGGTATGTTTTTGCATGAAATAGGGCTGGATAAGACCAGTGTATAATGCTGATCAAGAGCAGTTTGAATAGAATGTGGGACTGATTTAAGTATGTTTTTAAATATAGTCGAGCAGTGTGGTCTGCACCTCTGTTGGGCTAGACCGTGTAACACTCCCATACACAAACTTGCATCCAGTGTGAGTCAGCGTGCACACAGCGCTCAGTGATGACGTGTTAGAGTGCATGCAGCGCTCGGTGATGACGTGTCAGAGTGCACACGGTGCTTGGTGATGCCGTGTCAGAGTGCACATGGTGCTTGGTGAAGACCTCTCTGAGTGCATGTAGTGCTCAGCGTTCAGGGCTGGATTTACATCTCAGGAGTCGGTAGTCGGTAGGCACAAAAATCTGGAGCGCCTCCCTCAGAAAAGTGCCAAAAATACTATAATGTTTGTTTTGGGGAAACTAAAAAATTAATTAACATATTAAAAAACTGAAAAACAGTTTCTCTCTGCGCTCACATCAAGAGAAGGGGCAGAATCTGCTGCCTTTAAATGAAGCAAAAATGGAGCAGAAAGTCAGGGCTAGGATTAACCCTAAAACAAGCACAAACAGTAACCTAGCCCTCTTCTTTATTTAGCCAAACACCCCAAGCTCGCTGCCTTGGTGTCACTTTTGACTCTGACCTAACATTCTCTTCCCACATCCAGACAGTGACCAAATCCTATAATTTTCAACTTAAACATATTGACCGTGTCCGCCCCTTTCTCACACAAGATACCGCAAAAGTGCTGGTTCATGCTCTTGTCATTTCACGACTTGACTACTGCAACTCACTCCTTATTGGCCTCCCCAACTCCCGTATTGCCCCTTTGCAATCTGTAATGAATGCAGGGGCAAGGCTTATTTTTCTCACTAAACGCACCTCACATACGTCCCCACTCTGCCGGCCCCTCCATTGGCTTCCTGTACGTTTCAGGATACAGTTTAAAATACTGATGCTCACATTCAAATCACTCAATAACTTAACCCCTCCCTACATGTCTTCATTACTCCGCAAGCCCGTCCCATCTAGACATCTCCGTTCAGCAGGTGATCTCCACCTGTCATTGGTCTACACACGCGCAGCCAACTCTAGCCTCCAGGACTTCTCAAGGGCGGCACCAGTCCTCTGGAATGACTTGCCTCACCCTATCAAACTCTCCCCTGATCTTCAGGCCTTCAAGAAATCCCTCAAAACCCATCTCTTCAGATTAGCGTACCACATCACTGATGCAACTCATCCCTCTGCTCACCTACTCACACTTGATTGAAGCCGCTCTTATGGCTCCACCATTCCCAAACCACTGGCACTAATGATCCTGCTGTCTAGTGAAATTCCTCTCGTCTTCCTCAACCCCCAATCCCTCTAGACTGTAAGCTCCTATGAGCAGGGCCCTCTACACCTCTTGTTTCCATCTTACGTCCGTTTATTTGTATTTCATTCCCTTTGGTTATTGTAAAGCGCTGCGGAAACTGTTGGCGCTATATAAATGATGACAACAATAATAATAATGTTAACCCCAATTTCTAACCCTAGCTTTGGAAAATGATGCTCCTTTTCTGCCTGGAGCAACCAAAATTCTGGGCATCAAAATATGACCGCATCCAAGAGTCTTTTTCAAGACGTGACTGTAATTTTTGATGTTGCTTTATTTTCGACAAATTTTATAGGATATCAAGACTTGCTTTGCTTTGGGACAAAAATAGGTGGGGCTATGTATATTTTACATGGTCATGTTTGGTATCATTAGAATGGCCAATCTCTGTACTGTCCAATGACACCTCAATTGACCTTATACAGTGTACAAATCACAGATACAGGTTCCAAAGTCCCCCTGTCTCTCCTCGCTGCAGTGCCACGTTCTACGTTGTCGATGAATCAAGGAAATGTGTCATCACCTCCACTCTTGCTGTCAGTGTGAGAAATGAGAAGGTGAGTTAGTGCAGCAACATTGTTCACTTTATAATTGTAAATTGAACAATAATGCTGTTAACAAATAAATAAAAATATTTTTTCTCTTTTCTTTTTCGATTTTAATTTTACATAAACCTGGTTAGGTTCGGTATCAATGTAATTGTAAATGCCATCCTCTGGCCTGTCCAATGATACCTTAGATGTCCCTCTAACCTGAAGGGCTCCAGAGATACAGAGGTATAAATTATTATAAATTGTAATTTCTTTTATTTATTTATCTTTTTACAGTGCAGGTAGGCGCCTCTAGGCACATGCATACTCTGCCTAATTATAAATCCGGCCCTGTCGGCGATGCTGTATCAGAACTCTGACTTATACAAAGCAACATGTCAGCTAGCGCGATCCTTGTCCGAAGGAACATCTGTTCTCCTCGTTTCAAAGTGTCTATTCGTTTTGACGTAAACTAATGGTTTTTCGGATCTGATATTTCTGTCGATACGATAATTCTGTCGATACGATAATTCTGCCATTGAGATTTCTCATGTTTTACAAGAAGGATACATTGAGATTTCTCATGTTTTACAAGAAGGATACATTGAGATTTCTCTGGTTTCCCGGGAAGGATACATTGAGATTTCTCATGTTTTACAAGAAGGATACATTGAGATTTCTCTGGTTTCCCGGGAAGGATACATTGAGATTTCTCTGGTTTTCCAGGAAGGATACATTGAGATTTCTCTGGTTTTACAAGAAGGATACATTGAGATTTCTCTGGTTTCCCGGGAAGGATACATTGAGATTCCTCTGGTTTTCCAGGAAGGATACATTAAGATTTCTCTGGTTTTACAAGAAGGATACATTGAGATTTCTCTGGTTTCCCGGGAAGGATACATTGAGATTTCTCTGGTTTTCCAGGAAGGATACATTGAGATGGGAATGATACAAAATTACAGAATCAGCGATATAACCGAAAAATACGATGTCCGAAATGACTGAAATGGAACCGAAATCACGAAATCAGGAATGGAGCCGAAATCACGAATGGAACAAAAGTGATTTTCGATTTTACACATTTCTAGTCCATTTGAAAACTCCGAAAAGTTTTCGTTTTGGCTCAGAAATTTGTTCGGATCTGCCGTTTTCAGATCCGAAAATTTTCGGAAAATCGGCCAAATCCGAATGCACGAATCGGGAAATTTCGTGAAAATTCCGAAACCTGAAAAGCACAACCCTAAGATTTACCTCCACCCTACAAGAAAGGTAAGGAGGAGAGTGAGCAACAAGTATAATTTAGAATTTTTTTTTTAAAAAAAGATTTATTTTTTTAATAACATTAATAGTATTACTTTTGGAGGGTGGGGTGTTGGAGACTAGTGCCTCACTAGCCATTGACCTCACTACATGTCACTGATGTACAGTGTACCCCCCACACTCACATTCCTTTCATCACGTACATGCATATATCCGTTTAAAGTTGATAGGGGGAGGCTATATGCATCTTTACACCTGAATGAATGGTATCTAAAGGACAATCTGTGGTTAGAATTTATACACAGAGCATTGGAGTAATCTCATTACAGGTAGTAGGAGCAATGTTCCACTAGTTTCATTAGCACACCCTAAAAAAACCTCATACAGGGTAATTCAAAGAGATTCGAAAAGTCACCGCACGTTCGGTGACTTTTCGTTCTTTTCAATTCGGTTCCTTTTGCCGATCCCATTTCGGTGACCCTGCGGTGTATTCAGCAAGCACCACAGGGTCCCCGAATTGCAGGGAAAAGCTACCGCAAACCCTCGAAAACTAACTGCAAAACCCACCGAATGCACGCAGAAAACCTGCAAAAACATCTGGATTAACCCGTCGAAGACACCGGAAAAACCCGAGCAGGAGCCGATCACACGCAGCGAAGCCGCCGGAAAAAGCCGACACCAAAGACGAGGGAGGTGAATAAATTAGGAAAACAGTTTGCATGAATGATTGAAAAGTGAAACGCTGTTTGCAAAGAAACTACTGAGCGAAAATGTCTGAAATTTGCATATGAGGTCGAGTGAATGATTATAAAAAGGGCTGTTACAGAAAAAATAAGTAAACTTAAAAAAAAAAATAAAAAAAAATTGAACTTTTAAAAAAACAAAATTCAGAAAAATGCTTAAGATATCATAAAAAATCTATAAATAAAGAGACTCTTTACTGCAGAATTTTATAATGAACGGTTTATTAGATATTGAATTAAAACGGGAATATTTTTAACATTGAAGCCTATGGGATTCTCCTGAATTAACTTGCCGAATTAAACCACCGAATGGCAGGGCATTTCGGGAACCTTTCACTGCTGGTTTGTGTTCTCTGAATAGCCGAAGCAGTGCTTTTTCATGGGGTTTTCACTGCCCTCGAACAGGCACCGAACAGGCACCGTATGTGCAGGCAATTCGCCAGGATTTGGTGAATTGCCTGTTCTCTGGATAGCCGAATGGCCAAGAAAGGTAACCGAACGCTGATTTTCAGCAATTTCAAGCAATTCGGATCTCTTTGGATAACCCTGATAGTTTTAGAGAGAAGTAGCCCACCCAGACAGGAGGTGAGATGAGCAGGGTCCATTTTGGGGCATGTGACTGCATGAACTATCAAGACAACCAGGGTGCCCAGTGGTTGACACCGCTCATGACCAGGGTCATCCCAATAGGGTTAACTAAGACTTTGATCAGAGCAGGGCATTCCCATGCATTCTTAAAACATGCACATCACAACATTCTGTGTTGACCAAGACCACCTACCCCCATGATGCTCCATGACCCCCACCAAACGAGGAAGACTGGGTGCTGCATGAGGAGTTCTTCCTGCACTTGCCTGGTTTTTCCCTCCCCCATCTAGTACACTATTTGCTGGACACCAACTCTTCATATGCAAAATGGGATTTTTCCTCTGGATTTACATTTGGAATGATTTCACTTATGACACGTGTCCTATTGCACACATTTTTTGCTCTGTTAGAATTCTATTTTTTCAGAAACCCCTCCCCTCAGAAAAATCTAGAAAACGTCTGATTAAATCAAACACATGCAAATTTGAAGTCCTATTTGGGGATTTGCCACAAACATGCACAAAAATAATAACTGAATTGCCTGATTTCATTTGGTAAATAACCTTTTGTGTGTGTACAGTATGTCCCAAAATGTCCCATTTTCTAGAATTAGAAGGAATTTATAAAAATATTTATTTTAATCCAATATGTATGACCACAAGGGATCATTGTTTGTTACGTGCAATGTTTTTCTGAACGACCATGTTTCTTTTGAAAGACAGAAACCAGACTTTGGCTTGATTTTTGCATTATTTGAGACTCATTATATCCTGTGGTTGGCCTGTTCCCTGTGATGATACATTAAGTCAATTTCCCCTTACAGTAACTGCCCCAGAAAATCCAGATTTGGTTTCCACCTCAGAGACAGCAGTTCAAATACCTCTGATGAACGTTTGGAAGTTTTAAGGAGTGCACATTTTTTTCTAGGCTTTTAATGGCAGGAAAGCAGGATGCTGGTCTACTCATAGACAGCGAGACCTGGCAATCAAAGCAACAGATCTTCCTCAACTGGCCAATTAACCTGCCAGCAGTCAAACTGCTTAAAAACCCAGTTGGTGTGTGGGTTAATGACTGGAGAAATATTTGACAGGAAGAGATCTGCCCCTGCTGGCCAAAAATTGCTTTAACAAAAAAAATGGAAGTCTCTGCTGCTTAAACAGCGTCAGCACCTTGGTTGGCATGTCCAACGGGCTGACAACTTGGGAGCACATTCTGGAGCCCATTTGCAAACAAACGTAGTCTACAGTAAGTGAAAATCCTTTGCATTGCTCCAGAATATGATCAGCTTGAGTTTACTGGCTGTCAAGCTCCTGATGGAGGTTTTGTACATTGAGCACCCTCGACCATGGTAGTGAAGGGGTTAAATCTTACCTAATTATTTGAAAATTTTGACTTGGAAGAATAAGACAGATCTATTCCCTCTGTGTGTCTTTGCAAATCTTAAAAAGTACCACACTATCACATTGTGTACTCATTGTTCTGTCTTATTAATTGCATGGCTGCTATTTGATTGAGGCCTGGTATATGAAGAATGGCCAGAGAATCTCTACTCCCTATTAGTCCATGTATTACTGTCACATTCAAGGTGGAAACCCAGTGTCCGGAACTCAGGATGCAGGAATACTCGTAGGATAGGCGAGGCGAAGGAGGAATAGGAGACAGGATCTTGATTAGCCAGAGTCTATGGTAATAGATCAGGAGGTTGGAAATAGACCAGGAGGAGGGTGAGGAGCTTCTTACTTGGACCAGAATGGAACAATTGTGAAGCAATGCCAGAGAGCGAGCTCTGGTCTTATATAGTGGACAGGGTGGAGGTGGACACTCCTCCAAGTCGGATGCCGCTCCCACCATCCCCTTTTGGAGGTCGGACTGTGGGCTCTCCCTCTGGTCGTCGCAGGCCCACGGCTCCTCCCTCCTCCGCTGTCCATCCAATCAAAGGCATGACCTGCCCCCGGGCGCCATCTTGGCCCGATCCTCCTGGCTGGGGTCCCACGTGGATGCTGGCTGTGGCATTGTCGGTGTAGCGCTGCTTTAAAAACTGTATTCTGGCATTGAATTATTATGGTCACTAGGGGGAGCCAGTGTATAACATATGAGAGGATTGTATTGGACTGAGAGATTTGTGAAACTCCAACTCCCAGAGACCTTTGCAAGGGGAACAGGAAGGGTGTGTGCTGGCCAGGAAGGACATCAGCAGCCTCGTGCAAGGCATGGGCAGTGTGAGCAGAGCCATGAGAGATGTAGGACACACGCTGGGGCTGTTAGGGATTGAAACCAGGCTGGAGTGTGGATGTTGCTACAGTCATGTTGGAGATTGTGCTGTTACCTATATACCTAGCCCTGAGCGTTTGGCAGAACAGAGCGAGCAGCGAGAGAGAGCAGTCGCAGGTCACACTTCTGGGATCCTGGAAGAGTTGGAGCGCAGAGAGACGGCGGCATCCATTGTTGCAGTGATCGGAGAGAGAGTGTGCATCGGCCGGCTGTGTATAACGCTGAACTGTTCTTTACAAAGTGCGGTTCGGGAGAAGAAGGACATCGTGTGAGGAGAGGCTGCAAACTGGAGGGGAGTGCTGGTGGCCTATGTGTTCGTGTTCTGGCGGAGGAGAACCAGATCGGGAGTGCAGGCGTTAACAGCATCGGGTTCCAAGTGGCAGCGAGGACAGATCCTCTTGATAGAGATCCCTTTCTCCAGCGTTCATCGGTCCAGGACAAGCGGTTACACCGGATGGGTGAGAAGGCTTTGGCCTGGTGAAAACGCAGAACATTGCACACTTGTTTATTTGTTTCTTTAAGGGCCCCAACGGTGACTAGTCAAAGATTGTTTTTGTTTCATTCACTGGCCAGTTGAACACAGTACCCGGGTACCCTAGACAATACACATATATATTTTTGAGCCATTTTTCACGGGAATTACACTCCAGAACTGAGGCGGGGTTAACCAGTTTCTTTTACCACCGCGTGTTTTTCCCGCTTTACGAATTATTGTTACTCAAATACTGTACATGCGTATTATATGCTGCTTTATTGGGGTCAGTAAAGAAAATAATATCGAAAAATCCACAACAGTGCTGGTGTATAGTTATTTCCTAGTGCGGTGAGACTATCCCGAGGTTTATTCAGCGGCTCCTCCGGGGGTGAGCGCTACACCGGCAATTCTCTGCACCATGCCGACCACAGGACGCTGCCGGAGGGGAAGGGCCACTCGGACATGAGGGCTGGCAGGCTTGCGACCCGGGTGACGTCAGGGAGAGATGATTCGGCGGCCCGCAGATCCCGAGGGGGCACTCGAGGCCAGGCATGGATGGGAGCGGCTGCCGTTGAGTCGTGACAATTACCCTAATTTAATGTAACCCCTGTAACGTGCTGTGGAATGAGTTGTTGTAATACAAATGAACAAACCATGACAATAATAATTATAATCCACTGCTGGTGAGCATGGCAGCATTTCAGGTGCTGTAGGAGAGCTAGCTAGTCATACTTAGACAAACATAGTCCATTTTCAGTCTAGTACAGCAGTAAGGGGTGGCAGTCTTTGCTGTAATTTTTTGAAGGGTTAAAAGTGCTACGAAATTATCAAAAGATCATTCTGACTATAATTTACATTATAACATTGCATCTTGTTTAGTTTAATAGCATTACTTTTGCGTTGAACAGTTAGCACATACTATTCCTTATCTTCCTATAGATTCTCAGCCAGAACTCAAGACTTTGGCTGCTTGGTTGAGGGCTCTGGTTTCTGGGTTGTGGTCTCTGACTCATTGGTTGGGGGCTCTGACTGTTGGATGGGGTCTCTGACTGCATGGTTGGGGGCTCTGGTTGCTGGGTTGGGGGCTCTGCCCATGTGGCTGCTGGCTCTGGCTGCTTGGTTGAGGGCGCTGGCTGACTCTTTGCAAACCACATAGCAAACTGTGATCGGGGTAATTAGATGACTAGAACTGCTGCTAGGACTGCAGGATTTTATATCCCATTAGCCCATGATGGAGAGAAATTGAGTGGATTGATGCTCCCCTTCCATAGACATGAATGAGTACTTCCTGCTTTGATGTGTTTATTTCCTGGTCTGCGCACATCTTACTGCACATACTGTAAAACAATGTTCCTCATTGATTTTTCTCAGGGAGCCTCCGCAGCATGAGAACCAATAGATGAGGCAAATTTCCCCTTCCTCGCTGTAAGTGTACAGTGTATCCCAGACGTGTTGCCTAGAGAAGGGTTAGCTACACCCCCCTGTAGAGGCCAAAATTATCATCAGGGGTTGCTGTATCTCTGCACAAGAGATGCAGCAAACCCTGACGGTTGTTTTGGCCCTGTTAGGCCTCTACAGGAGGGTCAAGGTGACAACCATCTAGGCATCTCAGGCAAGGGCTGCACAAGAGATTCCTTGGCGTTTCAGTACTGGTCACCCTTTCTAGGTGATAGCATCTGTTCTGCATACAGAATAGGCCTCACTGCAATGGCTCCATTGAACTAAAATCTATGAGATCTGAAAGGGGACTTACCATAGGGCAGGACAGTAGTTATGTTGCCTGTTCTCATAAACTTTGTTTTTGCACACTACAGATATTAGTTTTATTATTCTATTAGGTGTATTTTGGTATTAATCTCATTATTTATGGTCATTACAAATCCCCATAAGCAGGAAATCTGAACATTTTTATTATCTATCTTTATCACATTTACTGTATTTGGCACAAAGGCCATTTCTGCCTGCATGCTGATAAGATAATGCAGAACCGGATGTGAATTATGTAAAATGAAGGACACCTTCTTGAGTTTAGAACAGTCCTTCCCAACAATATTTCTGTAAAAGGATAAACAATTACACGACAAGCTCAAAATTAGCATATTTATATTATTTTACTATTTTCACTATTTATATATCTATCTCTGCAGAATTTCCTTTTTAAAATGTCCTATATTTAATTATTAACTTCGCATCCCATGTTTCAAATAAATGTTATGCTAATATCTTCTTTACCAAAAAGCGCTTGGTAGTGAGGGAGTTAAATTCCCTAGAAACCTAGATTTTTCTCATAATAAACAGCGGCTTTCAAGTCCCTGTGTTTCGAGCTACCACAGTCCTCAGTCTGATATAAATAGTACACAAATTTACATCATCTGTAGATTTACCCGCCATGAATATAAATATGAGTGCTACATAAACCATAATTGCATAAAGTAAATAATATATTAATCCAGCAAGGCTGCACATTCCTAATGTGAGGAAATGGATTAATATTTATATTGCTGCAAATATATTCATGAGTACAGTCCACACGCTTCATTCCCACATTGGAATTATAATTCTTATAGAGTGCAGGCATTACTTAGGCAGCATATTTGTCATCTACATTCCGCATCATTACATTACAGACCCGTACAGTAATACATTCTACTTTAAAAAGTGGAAACAATTTCCTTAAAGGGACACTCTTCCTACCATGCAAATTTTAGCTTATTAAAGAAATTGAGGTTCAAGGATTCTGTCCCCATAGTACCAGTTCCTAAAATTGATGCAGGAGGATCCACGTCACGAAGGAGAAATGTTAAGGGCCCCAATAAAAGATGGGGCCAACACCGTGACCAGTTTCACCACCCCAACATATTCTGTAATGCATCTTGGTGCACACAGGTCGCCTCTCACCACTATACCAACCAACTCACCTACAGAGAAGATTCACCAGATGTCATCTATACACTATGCAACGACCCATCACTTCCCACAGGCTCTCACCAAGACCAACCATGCCATGCAACACAGCATCAATAGAGTCTCTGGACATTAAAAGGAAGAATGCACCATCCTGAGTTACATGGTGGAGGGTGTGGACAATTCATTTTAGTAGCCACTGGAGGACTGACAAGACTTTACACATATATAATGGACCTCACACACTAGCTTTAGCTGTAGACAACCCTGTCTCTGCCTCCTCCCTTATGGTTTACTCCATAGAGAATTGGGCAATAGTGAGGAGGAGGAAGAGGGCACTCCTGCCTAGACCAAATAGTCCACTCTAGTGGGTGCTTAGGGAACAACAAAGCATGCCCAGGTTCCCAGAACACATGCACAGCAAAAAAAAGAGGGTCCAGGCAATCCACTAGGATTCATATAGCATCTGCAGCATTTTGTCCATAAAATGGCCTTTCTCAAGCTTGGGAAAAGTCATTTTATGGCTACACATTAGCTGATTTCCTGATACAGCTACAGTACTGAAACCTATGGGGAGTGCCTGGACCCCCTTTTGCTCTGAATACACTCCATGGGGATTGTCAACCCTGTCCACGCTACAGTACATCAGCAAACAAACTGCACAAAGAGATCAGCGTCTCAACACTGAGCCAGCTGTAGACAAGTGTTTGGGAAAGAATGGGTTTTTGTTGAGCAACAAATGCTTTATGTGTACAGTCCATCCATACTACTGAGTAGGTGTTCTCATGTGTTACTGTTTTAGAACTATCCTTAACAGGTGTGGTTGCTGTCCTTTATAAGAGAATGCTGCTCAACACAGTTACATCCTTCAGGTGCCAGAACCATGGAGAGTCTTTGAGTGTGTGTTTGTCATAAGTAGAACCAATGAAGAATATTAGAATCTGAAGGCCCGATCACCTTCTTAACACTAACGCAAGCACTCACATACATGAGCATTAGCGCTAAGATAAAATAGGTGACATTCGCGTCGGCGCAGCATTTTGTTTCCTAAAGTTTTGAATTAGGGATCTCAAACAACGACCCAACAGATGTTGATGGACAACAGAAGTATTCTTTTGAATGCAATGGAAGGCCATTGAATCATAGGAGTTGTACTTCTGAAACATTTGGATGGGGTGGCAGAGTTTGAGATCCTGCTTGAAGTCATGATACTGACTAGAAAATCATAGGTGGCCAATATTATCAATCTGGCATGGGATTTTCCCCATTTAAATCGGAATCGATATATCAAATAATAGCGCCAACATCCATATAATTGGTTTGCATAGCCAATGGCATTATCTTCTACCAACAAGCTTTTAATTAGACTCTTTTGGTATCTACTCGTGAATATTTTCTGATATTGTTTAAACATTTAACCATTATTTATTTAAAATACGGTTGACCCAACCACATATTCAACCACATTGGATATTTAACTATACCATTTGAATGATGATATTCACAAAATGGAAAACATATAAATGGATGAATACATGTGATTCAGTATATGATGACCTCTGTAGCCATCTAATCATCTGATTGAGATGATCATCAGGCCTTACGTGCATTTCCCACTTGCTGCGTCGGTCACATATTGCATTACTATCGACTTCCTCCATTAATATTTTAAGCACCTCCTAGTATAAGTGCTTCAGGATCTCCATGACTCAGTCATTTTTCCTAGTTAGACATATCTTTGTGATGTTACTTCCTTTCTAAGTAGTGATGGCATGATGTTATTCCATATGAATGACATATAATTAATTTTTCCCAGCTATTTATAGTTACATACTTTTCAATGTAAAAGTCTTCAAATTCTATTGTTCCACCGCCTCAAATAGATCTGAAATTTATAGAATGGCAACTTCAGTGGTAAAAATTACCAGTATTAAATGTAATAGCACTGGAGAAAAGGAATTTCCTTTCAAGGGGGAACAAAGTGAAATTCTTTTTGCTATGACTATTAAGGTGAGTTGTACTTCTGCATTCAAAAGTTATATGTACAGTAATTATATGCAGAAGCACATATATACATTTTACTGCTACGTTTTAATGGTTCAACCCCCATCAGATCTCACACATATATACATTTTACTGCAACGTTTTAATGTTTCAACCCCCAGAAGATCTCGCCTTCTAAATTTTCAACATGGATATTTTGAATCCCTTCTAATTATTTCTTAATGCAATAACTTATATTTCTGTGAATATTGCAATTATTAAGGATTCTCCTGATTTTAACTTTCTGCCCTTGAAAAAGACCACAGCATTGGATGAAATGTGCCAGGCAGTTATTACTGCTTTTATTTGTGTTTAATGAATTCCGTATTTATTTTATTTGTACCTGGCACCCCTTGGTGGCTTATCCAGGGACCGGATCAGTATGGAGTATCCCAGAATCAAGGATTCATTAGCTTGCTCTAGAGAGTAGTCTAAGTGCCTGTACTTATCCTTCATCTTATGAGTCTGGTCTAATTTGCAGTATTTGTTTAAGTATCATGCCTACCCATGCTATTCCTGCCCTGAGGCATGGATCTGTCACACCCAGCATCATTCTGGAGAAGCCTTTTATCATTCCGGCTATGTCTTCCCAATCTGGCATCAAATGATGCAGATCATGCACATTCCGGTGCTCCAACTCTCTCTGGACCCTTCATCAGCCTCCTTTATCTGTAGAAATGTAGTTCCGTGGCGCTCAAAGTACACTAGGATTCGCTAAACCCTAAGAAAGGGTGCTCCCATCACCCAAAATCAGAGAATCCCAAAGAAAACAGAGGTAGCACTTCACAAAACACCCACAGGTGATATGAAGAAATAAAGTCTTACATGTAATCCAAAATCCACATATGCACCCCTCTTGATTAAGGTAGTTGTGGATGTCAGTTTGGTAGCAGGGATTTATAGTAAACTCTCCTTGGATATTAGGCCTCAAAGAAAACACAAATGCAACACAATAGTGTATTACAGTACAACCAGTTAGTATACAGTATATGCAGAAGATAGGAGTCTTACTCACATTTTGTGAGAGCTGCCAGCTCTCAAATGGAAGCGATTCTGGTGTTAACAGGTCATCTACATACCCGAAATGATCCACAGTTGGTATCTCCCCGGTGGGGGTTAATCCGCTCACTTATTGGTTTCTTCCAACAGTCAAAACCAGGTATCAGATGGTAGAAAAGAGTAATATTTATTAAAAAACACATAGAGTTGTAACCGGAATCCACGTGGTTCACTCGGGACGAGGCCGGACCGACACGAGCAAGCATTGTCTGGACACGAGTCTCTTCAGGAAAGGCAAACTTTATTTGTGACGTCACAGATGCTCAGACAGGATTGAATCGCTAAGACTGAGCCCCGAACTCACCCTGACAAGGGGTCTTATACCCCGAATAGTTAATTAGGTACATCCCAATTAACCCACCTCCCGGTGACACTATCCCACCCCACGTGGGTTAGTACCTCCCTTGGCCAATTACAAAGACATTCCATACATTGGCAATAAATTGGCAAGCTTCATGTTAGTGTGACAGAAGATGATTTGCTGCTACGCTCAATCCGGCCTGTGCCCACCTCCCTAGAGCCTGTTTGTTATTTGTTGTAGATAAGACCTGGTCTGTTTCTACACTCTTCTTTGTCTCACTTCAGGCCTCTGTGACCTTGGTGTATCCATTTCTCATCCTGTCCCTGCCTGCCAGGAACGGCCCGGATCTTCCTTAATTTTAATTGCTTCTCTGCTAAACTAACACATTCCTAAGATTCTATGTAAGCTTCATTCTAATTCCAACTAAAATCTACCTAGTTAATTTCAAGTGAACCAATATTCTGAACAAGATGGCCGCCTGGCTCATAATGGCGACCATCTTCTGGCCGGATTCTCCTTCATTCCCCCCTTGGCTCAAGCCTCAGGTTCTCCTCCTGAGACTTGTAGCCATTACACCCCACTAATATTATTCTTAAGTTCCTCATACTTTGGGGGGCCTATTTTCGTCAGGAACATGTTTTGTGGGATAATCAGTGGTATCTTTTGTGTCTGTGTAGGTGTCAGTGCTCTCTTGCATAGTGGCCATAGACATAGCCCTATGCGGTACAGTAGTGTCCCTACGACCAAGATCACCACCAACATCAGAATCATGGATCCAATCTGTGAAATAAATCTCAGAATGGATCCGAACCAATCTCCGATTGCTCCGAACCCACGGAGTGGATTCCAGCCTTCAGCAGCGATCCGTCTTGCTGTGTTCTGTAACTGTGCTACTTTCTCCTGGTGATGAAGGTGCAACATTCATAATGCATTGTCATCTCACACAGTCCATTCAGAGCTGCACTGATCTGCTCCAGTGCCAAATCGTGTTTCATTTGTACCTTTCGTATCTCCCGTACTTCCAGATTCAGCAACTGAATATCCATACTAGTCTTATTCAAAATCTCGTCCATCAGACTGGCATAACTGTTCATTCTCGCAATCAACTCTCTTCCCCATCCAGTCCATGCCGGAAACTATGCCCATATCCGATCTGCTTTCCTAAACAACTCTCTCTTCTGTCTCTCAAACACCAGTGGATACCTAGGGTGAAGTGCTGTGTCTGTATCAGTGTCATCTCCCCTTACTCTCTGAATTGGAATCAGTTTAGCCAGATAACACATTCCCGTTATTGTAGGTGGTACCCATGTGTAACACACCCTTTCACAACACACCTGGTACCCCCCTTTCAATATAAATGGTGATAAATGTAGTGTTCCCTTTGATATTTCTATCATCAGTTGTCTCAATCGTCTCATCATATCCAATGCACTCTGCCTTCCATTGGTCACATTCGCAATCACCATCTCTTGGTCTCTAGTGAGCTAGTTTCTACATCGTATGTATAGAAAATTGCCTTCTCTTTCGTGTTGAATGTGTAAATGTATGATGTCCAGTTGAGTTTACTTGAATTACACAACCCACCCTCATTATTTGTTTCTCTATCTGGTCCTAGTTGAAAACACCATTCTGGTGGGTACACTGTTGCCGTTATGGGGTACCCGGGACTGAATGCTTCTGGTTTTTCTCGTGATGCATCGAAAGCATGTATTGTGACATTCCCTGACGCAAACATACTTAAATTCATTGGAACAGAAGCAAATGGTATATGAATTGTCTCTGGGTGCAGTCTACTACACACCCAGCATGCAGTTTGCCCAGACTTTTTAGCATAGTCATATTTAAATTGCACAAGTAAGTGTCCTCTTGGCATAATCTCGGATATCGCCTCTTGCTTTTGTCTCCACATGGTACGGTTCTCCATCACCGGGTGCGTACCATTCCAGATGTGGGAGATATCCACTTTCTTGGTGGTGCTTGGGCACCTGGGACATGCTCCATGTGATAGTCCATAAATCAAATTTGCAATTTACAAAATCAGTACCATAAATGCCCAAAATGTCAAAATCCCTTGGGCAATTCTTTTCACAGTCACATAAACCCAATCCCTCCCCACCGGAATTTCAAAAACAAAAGACATTTCCGGTTGATCAAGGGTCGGGGCCGGGCCCCTAAAAATAGCCCTTGGGGTATCCCCCGGGGGATCCCTTTGTTCCCTTGTTGGTGGATGGTAAGGCCTTATTGTGTCCATCAAAACACCCACTTGTTGAATCTTTTGGGTGCTCTCAGTTGAATCTTTCAGATGCTCATGACTGTGGTCTTCGTCAGCTTTAGCCTCAATGGATTGGTCTCGTTGGTGACGACCTTCCATTCTGGTTCAGGATTGGCTGAAGCTACCTTCAGTCTGGAGTGATGTATCCACGGGACCACCTCGGCAACCTTCACTGCTGTAGGGGTTGATAACAGGACAAGGTAAGGACCTCTCCACTTTGGGCCTAGTGGGTCATTTTTCCACTCCTTCACCCATACTGAGTCACCTGGACAATACTTATGCAGTGGGGGATATAGAAAGTGAGGTATATTATCTCCCACCCAAGTATTCAATTTCTGCGTTGATTTACCCAACAGTACAACCTGATCATTTAGTTTAGTTTCACCCAATGCCCGAAGGTCCCCCCATAGTCCATTAATCAGAGGGGTAGGCCGTCCGAACATAAGCTCGTACGGACTTAGCTTCAATTGGGGGATTGGCCTGCACCTAATGTGCAATAGGACTATCGGCAGCACATCCAACCAGCCTAGTGACGTCTCTTGGCACAATTTGGACATCAAAGTCTTTAGGGTGCGGTTCATTCTTTCGACTTTTCCCGAGCTTTGGGGCTGTAGGCAGTATGTAGCTTCCAGGTGATGCCCAACAGACGGGCAAGCTGTTGTAAACAGTTCTGTATAAATGCAGGGCCATTGTCCGACCCTATCTCGAGGGGAAATCGATAGCGTGGTATTATTTCTTTCATCAGACTTTTCACCACTTCCACTGTCCTCTCCGTCCTTGTCGGGAAAGCTTCTACCCATCCTGTCAGGGTGCACACCATTACCAGTAGATATTTATATCCTTTGCAGGGTGGCAGCACTGTGAAGTCTATCTGTAATGATGCCATTGGGGACAGCCCGATTGGCTGCTTCCCTGGAGGTTGGGATGGGCCTGTTCTTGGATTATTTTTGGCACATGTCACGCACTGCTGGGCTATTGCTTTGCAGACTACTGACAGTCCTGGCACGTAGAAGTGTGGCTCCAACTGTTGTTCCATCATTTCCCTTCCTCCGTGGGTACTTGCGTGAAGCGTTCTCACAATCTCATCAAGCGCCAATGTTGCTGGTAGAACTATTTGTCCACTCTTCAACTGGAACCATCCGTCTTCTCCATATCCGCCTTGTTCTTCTGATAGCCATTTCTTCTCTTTCTCTGAATACACAGGTGTCCATTCACTCAGTGGCGCCGGTAAGAGTGCAGCCACCACCGGTGTTGCTTTGTATCGTGCCAAATCTCCATGGTTTCCCCAGACAAATTCTTCTTTTGAGAAATAGTATCGCCAGGCAAAGAACAGCAGATCTTGTTTCTCCTGTGCATCTCTCACTGCTGGTATAAAAAAGTTCATCACACTTTTCTTCATTCTTGGCAATTTATTTTTGATAAGGGTCTCTTTGAGAAAGAACCTCACCAACGGTCCTTGGTATTCTTCTGCTCCCAGCTCTCCCAAACTTAGCAATATTCGTGTGATCCTCAGATTATTATGAGGGTTGGCTGTTAGATTGTCAAAACGTGAGGGGAAATTTTCTGCTCGTTCAATTTCGGTTACTTTTGTATCTTCAACACACTCCCCCATTAATTTTACGCCGAAGAATTTCAGCATCATTTTGTATGCTCTGCGGAGTCTTTGCTGAACTTCTGGGGTGTTAATCATGAGACGTGTTTCTTGGGGGTTCAGAGGAGTGGAGTAGAAATTCTGGCCTTGCAACCGTGTTGGGAAAAGCCACTGGATATAATCATGGTTGACTTCTAATAGTTCATAATCGCTGTGCCATTTGTGCAGAATAGTTTCAATAAATTCGCCTCTTGGTTCAAATTTCTTCCAATTCATGTAGAATTCATAGTTAGGCATGGGGGGTTGAGCCTCTTGCTTGCAGAGCAGGACCTTGGCTTGATCAGATAATATTATTGGTTTTGCAGCAGCTTTTGCAGCTTGGTCAGCGCGCCTGTTGCCTTTTGGGATTTCATCATGACCTTTCTGGTGGCCACGACAGTGCATAACACTGACAGCACTTGGTTTCCATACAGCTTCTAGGAGGGCTGCGATTTCAGCTGCATACTTGATTTGCTGCCCTGAGGAAGTAAGCAGGCCTCTATCTTTGTAGAGTGCACCATGTGCATGGACAGTCATAAAGGCATATTTAGAGTCAGTATAGATATTCACTCTTTTGCCTTCAGAGAGTTCCAGAGCCCTGGTCAGGGCTGTTATTTCAGACAGTTGTGCTGACGTATGGCCTGGTAGAGAATTTGCTTCAAAAATTTCTTCTGCTGAGACGACTGCATAGCCGGAGACTTTCTTCCCATCATCCATGTAACTGCTACCATCAGTGAATAACTGTACATCGTATTTGTCTAGGGGTACGTCTTTCAAATCTGGTCTGCTACTGAACACTTCTTCCATGACTTGGAGGCATTCGTGATTTGGATCCTCTTCACAGTCAGGCAGTAAAGTAGCAGGGTTCAGGGTAGCGATGAGGTCCAAATGAACCTGTGGATTCTCACACATCATAGCTTGGTACTTCATCATCCGGCTATTGCTGAACCAGTAACTTCCTTTTACATCAAGCAAGGCTTTGAGAGCATGTGGTACCTTGACATGAAGAACTTGTCCAAGGGTCAGCTTGTCTGCTTCTGCTATCAGCATTGCGGTGCCTGCCACAGCTTTCAGGCATGGGGTAGCCCGCAGGCCACAGGGTCAAGTTGCTTGGATAAATAGGCCACAGGCCTTGGCCATGAGCCAAAGTTCTGAATCAGCACTCCTGTAGCTGTTTGGTTGTGTTCATGCACATACAACTGGAAGGGCTTGCTGTGATCTGGCAGTCCCAGTGCTGGAGCTTCCATTATTAAAGTTTTTAATTTCAGGAAAGCTGCTGTTTGCTCTTCTTCCCAGAGGAAGGGGTCTTGCTCCCCCCCTTGGTGGCTTGATGAAGGGGCTTAGCAATGTCTGCAAAGTTGGGGATCCACAGGCGGCAGAAGCCTGCAGCTCCCAGGAATTCACGGACTTGTCTCCTTGTCTTTGGTTGGGGTATTCGGCATACTGCTTCTTTCCTTTCTGCCCCCAATGCACGCTTAGTACCTGTTAATTGAAAACCTAGATACTTTACACTCTGTTTGCATATTTGTGCTTTCTGTTTGGACACTCTGTAACCTGCTTGGCATAGCAGATGCAGCAGGGCCTTTGTGGCGGAAAGACAGTCTTTTTCTGTGGGAGAAGCCAGTAATAAATCATCTACATACTGTAGTAAAACAACTTTGTCTGGCTGAGCGTTGAAGGACAGGAGGTCCTGGCTGAGCGCGCATCCTGGCTGAGCGAGTTTTTGAAACCTTGAGGGAGGCGTGTCCAGGTCATCTGATGGCGCACTCCCGTGGTAGATTCCTCCCACTGAAATGCAAAAAGGGGCTGGCTTGCTGGAGCCAGGCGGGTGCAGAAGAAAGCGTCTTTTAAATCAAGCACCGTGTAATATTTTTTGTCGCTGGGAATTAATGCCAATAAATTGTATGGGTTGGGAACCACAGGGTGTAGAGTTACTTTGGCTTCATTGACTGCCCGAAAATCTTGGACTGGGCGGTACTCTTGTGTGCCCTCTTTCAGTACTGGCAACAGTGGTGTGTTCCACGGTGACACGCAGAATTTCAATATGCGTGGTCTTTAAGTCTTTGCAAGTGTGTCTGGTTATTCTGCTTGGCTTTTTGTGGGATATGGTATTGTCTTAGAGCCACAGGCGTTGCACCAGGTTTCAGGTCAACGTACATTGGAGGGATATTTACAGCTAGTCCGGGTGGGTTCTCCTATATAATAGGCTTCATCGGTGGCAAAAAAGAAGAAAGAAGCCACTTCTTACACTCAAGCCTATGCAACAAGTAGGCTGCACTCTCTGCTCCTGATGACGCTGGTTTATACCAGGGAAACGCATTGAGCCAATAGAGATGTTCATTTTGTTTTAGGGACCATTCAATCCTTGCTCTAGAAACAGTTTTTTCTGGCTTGATAGGAATATTCCTTAAATACAGGGAGCGCTCCCAATTTAGGCAACTAGCTCAGTTTCAATGCAATGAGGCCAGGCTGTTAGTTTTGGTTTTTTTTGTTTGTTTTTTTCCTCCAAGCCTGTATTGTTTGTTCTTGATAGGGCTCTTCATAAAGGCTGTGTGTTTTCTCATGCTTTCCTATACCCACAGACCCTTGAAGGCCCGTTTTACTATACTTCATACTTGCAATGTTTCCACACTGCCTTTTATTCCCTATATCAGTCTCCAGGGAGGGTCCAATATTGTGCTAGTATCTCCAATCTAGCATACTTCCAAACTTGCTTTATGGCCTCTTTTTTGTAGTGGTCTGCTTTTACTTATGTTCTCGCCTCCGCTGAGACATGTATATGTTACGTGCGACTGTGTCTGTCTGCCAACCGCAATACAGCTTTGAAAGCATTCTTTTACTGCATCTCTGATTAAAAGCTAAGTTTTATTTAATTCTTCGGCTATATTCACAATTTTTTTCAAGCAGAATCAGTTAGCACCAGCTTTTAGGAGTTGTTAAAATTTTGGCTTGCGCGTCCCGATGGTAAATGGGAATATCGCTACACCCAATTGTAACGTTAAGATCAGAATATCGATGCCAGACGTTAAACTTACTTCTACTAATGCTAACGATTACATATAGAGACGCAACATTAGCACCAATGATGGAATACAGCCCTACTTGTTTTATTGTACTATATTGCTCTTCCATGTATATTTGGGCCATACCTCAATTTTTTTGATCTTATTGTCTATTACAAAGCTTTTTGGGGGAGGAGGGCACGGAATAACCCCAGAGGAATTGGTCATTGGCTCAGTCTACCATTAAGTTGAGCAATGTATGTACAAAAAGCCCAAACTTGCCACTGAATTGCACCGAAAGGTGACTTTCATCATACAGTGAAATTTTGTGCTAGTACGGATATTCAGAAAGCTGTCAATTCGCCAAATACTGACAAATTGACAAGGAAATACGGTGTAGTTTGCCGCAGATCACTGCAATTCGGCGATCTTTGGTTGCAGCGAGATTAACCATTACTTCTATATGGGACAATCTGTACAGAGAATGCCGAACTGCACCAAAATGTCAGTGAAATGCCCTGATTTTCAGTAATTCAGTTCCACAAGTTTAAACAGGCAAATTTTATAGGATTCAATGCTAAAAAAATACTGTTAATGAACCGTTTATTCTCTTCATTTTCAGCAAACCGTCTTTTTTAATTATTTCTTAAATTTTTTGGTGGATTTTGTAGGCAAAATCTTGGATTCCCATTTTTTTTTTATTCTATAGCAGGCCATTTTATGATTTTTTTTATAGGACCTTTTTTATTATTTCCGCACATTTTCGTGCATTTTTATTGTTTTAAGCACCTTTTAAAGAATAGCAGACTTCGGGGGGGGGATTCTGCAGTTCGGTGGCGTTCGGCAGTCAGTACGGCTCTCTTCGTCGGTCATTGGCAGTCTGCTCGGCAGCGTCCGGAGGTCTGATCGTCGTTCAGCGGCAGCGTTCGGCGGTCTGTTCAATTGTCGACGGCGGTCTTCAGCTGCTCCACGTTCTGCACACTTCGGGGACTGAAGTGAATTCTGGGAATTCAACGCAGAGTCGGCGAACTGGAATTGCCAAAGCACACCAAAGTGCACCGAATGAGAAAGCTTTCTGAATAACCCCTTAAGTTTAACAGGCTGAAAAATATCCTGCGCTGATAATAGTTCATTACAGGTTATTATCCTCATTTCACTTCTGATGGGCTTTTAATATTTAGGACAAATATTGGCTACATTAGTCATTGTGGCCATGGTCTGTTATTTAGCTGTTGCCTTAACAAAACAAAAGTTGCTATTTTTAAGAAAGTATTTGTGGTGGGCATTTATTGAGTCGACAACTTTGATAATATTTATGGAAACCTTGTTTCGAAAAATGAGTATTATGTAAAATAATCTATATTTATGGTAAAGTAAATTATAATTCCACGGTGGTTCATTTGGTTGGTAGCTGGATTTCACATCATACCAATCTTATCGCAAGAATAATGCACTCTCCACCTCTCACATTCGCTGGCCAACTTTACCACTTGGAAATATGGTCCCCAAATAAGTCAGTTGGCAAAAAGCGCTAACAACCCTGTTCCAAGGGCATTGCAAAGGCTGAGGGTGCCATTGATGTAGAGTGTTTGCAAGAACAGATTAATAACAGGAAAATATATGTGCTCTACAACAATAGTAAACATTATGGTTTGTTATAATAAGGTTTTCCAACTCTGGTCCACGGGTACCCCTAACAGGCCAGGTCTGCCAGATATGTGAAGCACAGGTGATATGATTTGCTGCTCAGTGATTGCAAGAATCAGTCTGCATTTCCCCAAGGTGATCCTTATAACCTGGCCTGTTAGGGGGACTTGAGGACCAGGGTTGGGAACCACTGTGCTAAAGGATACGTCTGCGGTCTGTGACTACATTGAGCTCCTTGTACTTTTTTTTAAAAGTATTTTACCATTACCAGGCAGGATACATTGAGATATCTCTCATTTTCAGGTATGTTTCATGCCTCATGGCTGCCACCATCCTGAAACCCCCCCTGGTGGTTCACTTCCATCCTGTTTCTGCCCTGCAGCCAGCAACCAGCATCCAGCAGTGTAAAAGTTAAACACCAAACACACGTGACTCACGAAATAAAGGGCTCAGCCCCGCACACACTCACTGCTGGTTCATTACGGCTAATGCTCACGAAGAGTGAACATCCTTGCTACTCTGCTACCTGATCCTGATTCCCCATTTCTGGTTCCTGCAAATTACTACCATCATCCTCTGCAATCAACCTGGTCAGTCATCATATTTCATCCACCCTCCTCTACCCTTATCCTCTGTTTATTTTGTGCAAACCACTGCACGCTGGGCTCATACTCTCCTCACCCCTGGTGCCACCCCGGTACCATCCCTAACCCTGACAGAATGAACCAGCCCAATACAAATGAGCCCGCAGTGCTGCACTTTATGGTGGAGTTACTAAAAAAGACCTTCCAGGACCTGTTTAAAAACCTGGCTGATTCCCTGGTGCAAATGCTGCAAACTATTCTGGGCACCTCAACTAAGGTGTGCGCTCCTCCAAATAAACGCCATGATCCCCTGTCTCCTGAAGAGCGTGTCAGGAGACAAAATAGCAATTTGTGCCTGTACTGCGGGGCAGGATCACACTGGATATCGAATTGCCCAGAAAAAACCCCAGATCAGTATTTGTCAAGCCAGCACCGGTTTCCAAGCCAGCTGCAACTCCCAAACACGCTCAGGTGCGTAGAGCTCTGAAGCAGCCCCAGGCTTCCAGGCCTGCTACAGCCACTGTGTCTACACCTGCTTCTAAGAGACCTGCCGTCCCTAAGCCGGTACCCCTACCCAGACCGGCCCCCAAGAGATTTCCTGAACCCAAACCTGCACCTCGAACAACTCATGCACCTACACCTGTCCCCAGACGAACTGTATCCAGGCATGTGACGTCTTTCGAGGTCAGCGACACCCCCATGGATATGGAGACCTTTATGCCCTTACCCAGGGAGCCCGAACCTGGCATCCCTATGGACTTCGAAGATGGATCCATAGAACCGGAGCCAATGGACGTTATGTATATACAGGTTCCAGGCGTACCTATTCCCATCACTCACAGCCCACATGATCCGACCATCTGTGAGTTTGACCCCCTGAATGATACCTTCCCGTTTGGCTGTATACCAGAGGACACCACAGTCTCTAAAGACCCCCCGTGTCAATATACGGAGTCTTTGGGGTCTGATGCTTCCATCAAGGGGTGGCGTAATGTCTGTTCTTCATCCAGCGATGACCTTGAGGGGGACTATGACGAAGAGGAGACACCTACCCCGATGCCATCTTCTTATGTGGGCACAAGATTCAATGGTGACTCTGCCTCCTATTTCTCTCCCTCTGTCGCCAACGCCAGACGTTCAAAGGACATTCCTGTTGCTCCAGATTCCTTACCTGAGGATCCAGCTTCGTATACGGTGCAGGGCATCTACGCTATACCCACCTTGGTGCCATCCAGTTACGTGGGCACCCTCATTCCTGAGGTTAAGAGAAAAGAGCGTAACCCCAAGATCCCTAAAGACCCTGATATGGACTTTGTTTTATCTTGCGATTGTTTTTCACCCATTGTGACTGAAGAGGGAATGCCATCTGGGTACATGGGCACCCTCCTTCCTGAGGTGTCTGCTGACCACAAGAAAACGAAGACCAAGGCACGGCAGCGTCAGAGGAAGGCACGTGCCCAACCCTGTAGCGCCACTCCTGACCACCGCTCTGCCCTCCACTGGTGTAACGATCCCTGGTCCCAGCACCCACCAGAGTGACCCGAGCCTGGTCATGGGCAGTCCTGCTGCCATCCTTGGTCACTCAGAGCGTGACCTGAAGGGGGAGGTACTGTCATGCCTCATGGCTGCCACCATCCTGAAACCCCCCCTGGTGGTTCACTTCCATCCTGTTTCTGCCCTGCAGCCAGCAACCAGCATCCAGCAGTGTAAAAGTTAAACACCAAACACACGTGACTCACGAAATAAAGGGCTCAGCCCCGCAAACACTCACTGCTGGTTCATTACGGCTAATGCTCACGAAGAGTGAACATCCTTGCTACGTTGCTACTCTGCTACCTGATCCTGATTCCCCATTTCTGGTTCCTGCAAATTACTACCATCATCCTCTGCAATCAACCTGGTCAGTCATCATATTTCATCCACCCTCCTCTACCCTTATCCTCTGTTTATTTTGTGCAAACCACTGCACGCTGGGCTCATACTCTCCTCACCCCGGTACCATCCCTAACCCTGACAGAATGAACCAGCCCAATACAAATGAGCCCGCAGTGCTGCACTTTATGGTGGAGTTACTAAAAAAGACCTTCCAGGACCTGTTTAAAAACCTGGCTGATTCCCTGGTGCAAATGCTGCAAACTATTCTGGGCACCTCAACTAAGGTGTGCGCTCCTCCAAATAAACGCCATGATCCCCTGTCTCCTGAAGAGCGTGTCAGGAGACAAAATAGCAATTTGTGCCTGTACTGCGGGGCAGGATCACACTGGATATCGAATTGCCCAGAAAAAACCCCAGATCAGTATTTGTCAAGCCAGCACCGGTTTCCAAGCCAGCTGCAACTCCCAAACACGCTCAGGTGCGTAGAGCTCTGAAGCAGCCCCAGGCTTCCAGGCCTGCTACAGCCACTGTGTCTACACCTGCTTCTAAGAGACCTGCCGTCCCTAAGCCGGTACCCCTACCCAGACCGGCCCCCAAGAGATTTCCTGAACCCAAACCTGCACCTCGAACAACTCATGCACCTACATCTGTCCCCAGACGAACTGTATCCAGGCATGTGACGTCTTTCGAGGTCAGCGACACCCCCATGGATATGGAGACCTTTATGCCCTTACCCAGGGAGCCCGAACCTGGCATCCCTATGGACTTCGAAGATGCATCCATAGAACCGGAGCCAATGGACGTTCTGTATATACAGGTTCCAGGCGTACCTATTCCCATCACTCACAGCCCACATGATCCGACCATCTGTGAGTTTGACCCCCTGAATGATACCTTCCCGTTTGGCTGTATACCAGAGGACACCACAGTCTCTAAAGACCCCCCGTGTCAATATACGGAGTCTTTGGGGTCTGATGCTTCCATCAAGGGGTGGCGTAATGTCTGTTCTTCATCCATCGATGACCTTGAGGGGGACTATGACGAAGAGGAGACACCTACCCCGATGCCATCTTCTTATGTGGGCACAAGATTCAATGGTGACTCTGCCTCCTATTTCTCGCCCTCTGTCGCCAACGCCAGACGTTCAAGGGACATTCCTGTTGCTCCAGATTCCTTACCTGAGGATCCAGCTTCGTATACGGTGCAGGGCATCTACGCTATACCCACCTTGGTGCCATCCAGTTACGTGGGCACCCTCATTCCTGAGGTTAAGAGAAAAGAGCGTAACCCCAAGATCCCTAAAGACCCTGATATGGACTTTGTTTTATCTTGCGATTGTTTTTCACCCATTGTGACTGAAGAGGGAATGCCATCTGGGTACATGGGCACCCTCCTTCCTGAGGTGTCTGCTGACCACAAGAAAATGAAGACCAAGGCACGGCGGCGTCAGAGGAAGGCACGTGCCCAACCCTGTAGCGCCACTCCTGACCACCGCTCTGCCCTCCACTGGTGTAACGATCCCTGGTCCCAGCACCCACCAGAGTGACCCGAGCCTGGTCATGGGCAGTCCTGCTGCCATCCTTGGTCACTCGGAGCGTGACCTGAAGGAGGAGGTACTGTCATGCCTCATGGCTGCCACCATCCTGAAACCCCCCCTGGTGGTTCACTTCCATCCTGTTTCTGCCCTGCAACCAGCATCCAGCAGTGTAAAAGTTAAACACCAAACACACGTGACTCACGAAATAAAGGGCTCAGCCCCGCACACACTCACTGCTGGTTCATTACGGCTAATGCTCACGAAGAGTGAACATCCTTGCTACGTTGCTACTCTGCTACCTGATCCTGATTCCCCATTTCTGGTTCCTGCAAATTACTACCATCATCCTCTGCAATCAACCTGGTCAGTCATCATATTTCATCCACCCTCCTCTACCCTTATCCTCTGTTTATTTTGTGCAAACCACTGCACGCTGGGCTCATACTCTCCTCACCCCGGTACCATCCCTAACCCTGACCGTATGTCCTGGGTGGCGAGTATGTACCGTTAGGTGTCTAGCCCAAGGACACTTACTGTTGAGGTGCTCTTGCCGGGATTCCAGCCTGTGTCTCCAGTCTCCACGGTTTAGATCAGTGATGTTACCTCCACTCCACTCAGCCTTGTTCTCGTTGATCCTGTTCTTCAGTGCTGCAACAATTCTCAAAAAATCCACTCAATCATTTGCAAGCCCTGACTGTGCAACTCACAGGAAGGCTTTCTGCAAACACTTGAGTGACTTCTACACGCTTCCCCCTTATCATTGTGAGAATGAGCGTATTACCCCCAAAGGGCTAGCAGCAGCCTGTCCCCTTGGGACAAATACACAGGAGAACTGACCCTTGTCCCAGACCAGTTATTACTATTTCTGTAGCCAATATTCGGATGTTTATACAATTAAATAATATATTGGTCCTAAAACATAAAAGTTTAAACTCACCAGGTCTTCAACATACCCCAAGCTAACATGCTAAATGAATCTTATCTTTTATTTATCTTTGTCACAACAACCCACACTCAATCATACAAAAGCACAGGCAAACGGAAGAACACTCCCTCTTATGCACAAACAGATGTACAGATATAATGTTACTGTCACACGCCATCACACTGATACAATATAGCCACACATTAATATGAAGCAAAGAAAAAGTGGTGCATTCCAATTTTCCAAGAGAACACCTTATGGGCTCTATTCCATAGTTGGTGCTAATGGCGCGTCTTGATTTGGAATAGTTAGAGCTAGGAGAAGTAAGTTTAACGTCTGGCACCAATATTCCGATCTTGCCGCTACAATCGGGTGAAAAAGTTTTGCGCCTTGCAACTTGGCGAGCTTCCTGTACTTTGCCTTCCCTTTCCTTAACTTTTTTTAGCGTCTCAACAAGTAAAGTATTTATTTATTTGCAAAGTATTTTACCAGGAAGGATACATTGAGGTTTCTCTTGTTTTCAAGTATGTCCTGGGTATTACAAAGTGCTGGCGCAATTTACCGTCGGGACACGCAAGCAAAAATTTTAAAATGTCCTAAAAGCTGGCATTAAATTATTCTGCAAGTGCAAAATCATGTAACACACTCTAACCCCCCCTTAAATCCCATACTCACCTCTCATCCCGTGGCGAAAGGGTGGTCCGCCACTTCTTCTCCCTAAGAGCAGAGTTAGTCTGGGAACAGTGGCGTAGCGTGGGGGGGGGGCTGGGGGGCGGTGTCCTCGGGAGCAGTTTTTTTAGGGGCGCATAATTTCAAAAGAAATTTGCGCCCCTAAAAGTTCCAAGCCAGCAGGCCCGGACTGACCTGTCAGGCCCTCAGGCACCACCCAAGGGCCTGCGGGTTGAGGGGGCCCGGATGCCATGCAGGGGGGTGCCCGGTCCTGTATAGCATGAGAGTCTGTGTTGAAGGGGAGGTGGCTGCGTGCGTGCACAGGTCAAGCGGTCCAGCCAGTCAGGTGGTACTGAGTCTCTGTACCACCTGACTGGCCGGACACGTGACCTGCACATACACACGCACGCGTGCAGCCGCCTGCTCTTTCCACAGACTCTCACGCTATTCAGGAGCGGGCAACCCCCTGCATGGCATCCGGCCCTCACCCCCTGCACGGCATCCGGCCCCATGCCAATATATCAATGAGAGCTGGGCAATATATCCATGAGAGCTGGGCAACATATCCATGAGAGCTGGGCAATATATCAATGAGAGCTGGACAACATATCCATGAGAGCTGGGCAATATATCAATGAGAGCTGGACAACATATCCATGAGAGCTGGGCAATATATCAATGAGAGCTGGGCAATATATCAATGAGAGCTGGACAACATATCCATGAGAGCTGGGCAATACATCAATGAGAGCTGGGCAATACATCCATGAGAGCTGGGCAATATATCCATGAGAGCTGGGCAATATATCCATGAGAGCTGGACAATATTGGGGGGGGGGGCACAATTCTTGGCTGGCCCCAGGCGCTGACAACCCACGCTATGCCACTGTCTGGGAACAAGCAGTTCCTAGTCTGCCACCACGATAACTCCAAAGTGCTGCGCAATCACGCGGCTCAGAAGCGCAAGTCGCCATGGAGTCCTATGGGCACTGGGAAAAAATACTCACGGTAGCATGGAAGCGCTACTGTGAGTATCAGGCAGGTTGCGCTGCGTTCCGGGGCAAGGTGCCGAGAAAACACGGAGATGGTAAGGGACAATCGATTAGTGTAAAGCATGCAATAAGGCCTTTAATGTGGCATCGGCAACGTTCCATCTGTCATGCAGCCTTTTTCAATCTTTAAAAAAAATACAGGACAGCTAAAACATTGCCGATGCCACATTCAAGGTGATTTCTTAGAAATTTAAATGTCTATAACCCACTTCTTGAGAGTGACCTCTTGGCTCCATTCGCACACGTTTTTGTGCATTTGATCTAACTGAGGGGCAGTGGTGTATTTTTTTATTTGTTGCTACTACACATTAATACAAAATGCACACACTAGTGGTGTGCACAGCTGAAAATCTGTTTTGTTTGGCTTGCTTATACAGGCTCACACTCATTACTATACACACACACAAGCAGATCCACAGTTAGACACATTTTAATGCTTGTAAAGTTACACATATTGAGATGCATAGGGACCAGTGGTGTATTTAGGTTTTGACTAAACTCGTGCACCCCCTAATTTAAATTTGACGCACCCCTTCCTGTCAAGGGCACACCTCTTCCTGGTTAATCCCCACCCTTCCTCTTTAAGCTCCACCTTTTCCTCTTAGAGCTCCGCCTTTTCCTCTCTTTATATTAAAAGTGGATACCAAGTGCCTACTTGTATATTTTGTATACCATTTCAAATGTATCTATTGAGATAAATAAAATTATGACATGTTTAAATTCAAGCATTTTTACAAAAAACAACCACGCATGTCAAGTATACAGGATCACAGCCGCTCTAATTGGTTGAACAATAAAATCCACAGAAACGTGCACTGCATATGAGCGTATCACAGAGCTGCACAGCAATAAAACCCACAGAAATGGGCACTGTGTATGAGCATATCACAGAACTGCACAGCAATAAAACTCACAGTAATGTGCAGTGTGTATGAGCGTATCCCAGAGCTCCAGGGCAATAAAACTCACAGTAATATGCAGTGTGTATCACAGAATCCACAGCAAGAAAACTCCCAGCAATGCAATGTTTGGTGTGTGTCAGCGTATCAGAATCCACAGCAATAAAACTCCCAGCAATGCAATGTGCGGTGTGTATGAGTGCATCAGAATCCATTGCAGTAAAACTCCCAGCAAACCGAGTGTATATGAGCACACAGCAATTATGCTGTGGAGCCATCTTGTCAGCAGTGGGGTGCCACTGTCAGAGGGTGCACTGTAGCTTTGATTCCCTTCCCGGTGGATGTTCAGTCCAGAATAGAGTCTGTTAACGAAAGGGCGGGCAGCTGCGCGCGTGCGTTTCACGTGGTTCAGCCAGTCATATGGTACTGAGACTCAGAGAAATGGCAGTGAAATGCCCTGATGTTCGGTGGTTTCAATCAGCAGGTTTATTCAGGCGAACCCCATAGGTTTCAATGTTAAAAATATTCCCCTTTTTATGCAATATCTAATAAATCATTTATTATTTTAATCTGCAGTAACAAGTCTTTATTGATTTTTTTTTTAGTACCTTTTAGTCATTTTTCAGATTTTTTTAGGCAAAATTTCCCCTCCCCTTATTTTTAATAGCAGTTTTTTCTGTAACAGAACTTTTTATTATCAATCATAGGATCTTTTTTTTTTTTTTTTTATATTTAAAATTTTTATTTTGAAATGAAGGCATCATGTAAACAGGGAGTGAGGGCCTCGCAGGGCCACAGGTAATGTTATCAACATAAGCACTTCGGTAGAAAATAACAAAAGGGAGGGGTCATATGAAAAATCGGCCGGATTTCAGAAAACAGGGGGGGGAGTAGTACCGATAGCCATCAAAAGGGCTTCAGAAGAACACAAAAATAAAAGTAAGAGAAAAATCAGAAGTCTCAAATTTATCCCCATTCAGGGAATGTCAGCAGGGAAAAAGAAAAAAAAAAGAAAAAATAATATCCGAAGTGTCTCTGAGCAGCATAAAACAAGGGGGAAAATGGATAAGATACACAGAATCAAAGGGGGAGGGGGGGTCTTGCCGCCAAAAAGAAAAATCAAAGTCTCAACATGGGGGGGTGAGGGAATAAAATAAAATGTTTCGCATATTATGGGTCAGTGAAATCAGAAAGTCAGCAAATAAAAAAAAAAGAGTCCTCAAAAGTGTCTCAAAATTCGGAACGAAAAAAGAGGGGGGGGGGTAAAAATAAAAATTTCCTCGGAAAAACAGAGCTAAATAAAGGAAATGAAAGCAAAAGGGGGGGGTTTTCGATGGGCGATCAGAGAAATCAGTATGAAATTAAAATAAAAATTTGGAGGAAACTTCCCCGCAAAAGGTCTTTCAGCCCGCATCCCGAAATGATACCTCTCGTAATGCAGGCAATGCAGGGGCACCGCCATTCGCGTGGATGGCACATCGGGAAGGGTACGGGTCACGTATGCTCTGCCTCCATGGCTCTCCCGGGGCCGCACAACCCAGTAACTGGAAACAAGGCCAGTACATCCATTCTTCGGCAGCTAGGCCTCCGCTTCCCTTTGCCTTCACCACAGACCTCACAAACGCGGTCACCTCCGTTCTCTCAGCGACTGTCAGCTCATCAGGGTCCACGCAGGCAGCACTGTCTCCTCGTGACTCAGGGATCCCCCCGGTCATCCGGCAGCTCGAGCCCGACTCAGAAGCCGGTCGTGTCGAATCAGCGCTGCGCGGAACCTCCTCCTCAATAGGATCTTTATACGCCGATCGTCCGATAAGCACTCCGGTCCTCTCCTCTTCAAGCTCTGAATCCGCAGGCATCTGGCCTACCGTCAATACGGTCAGTAGTCGATGCCAAGAACTGCATAAAAGTGGTTTTCCCTCCTCCTCCGGCCTCCACTTCAAGCACCGTTCCATGTCTGCAAACATCGCCTCCATTCCGCTCACCGGGGGGGAGGGGCGCTCCCAGTCCTGCCACGCCGTACACTCCCGTTCCCATCTGATCAAGGGGACCTCAGTCACAGTCGGAAGATGGGGGCCCTCCATCTTCACTGCTCGCGACCAACGAGCGCCCGACACAGGGGGAAGCTGGAGACCCGGCAGGCAATACAGGGTAGGCTGCAAAATGGCTGACAGCCGACCAGGCCCGAAAATAAAACCACAGAAAATCTCAGCTGCACCCCGGGGGGAGGACAGAAACGGGCCCCGGAGCAATCCACGTAGTAGCCAGCCCCGCAGGAACTCCAGTAAATGGTTTTCTATGTGAAAACTCCAGTAAAAGTTGCTGAAATCATGAAAGTCTTCATCATAGGATCTTATATGTAAATTCCAGACATTTTCGTTCAGTAGTTCTTTTGAAAACAGCAGGCCACAGGTTTGCGGTGGCAGCATTCAGCGGCCGACTCCATGCACCTTGGGGACCCTGCGGTGAATGGTGAATTCACTGCAGGGTGGGGAAATTTTATTCTCCTAAGTGCAGGGAACTACAGAACACCAAAAAGTTGGCGTCATTTCGGTGCTCTGTGTGGTGAGGTTTTTTGCTGCCCCCTGGAAACTGAAATTGAAAGTGTAAATTAGTGAAATCTCAATGTATCCTTCCTGGTAAAATACTTTGCAAAAGTAAAAAACAAAAAGTGCCGCCCTAGGCCTGGGCCTAGTCGGCCTAGGCCAAAATACACCAGTGATAGGGACGCACAGTCTCACAGATACATTCATACACACAGTGACAGATTTACACAGAGAGCAACAAATAGACAAATGCAGACACTGGCAGCTATACAGACACTGACAGATTTACACAGACAGGAACTGACAAATGCAGACACTGGCAGCTATACACAGACACTGACAGATTTACACAGACAGGAACTGACAAATGCAGACACTGGCAGATATACACAGACACTGACAGATTTACACAGACAGGAACTGACAAATGCAGGCACGGGTAGAGAAACATACACAGAAACAGTAAAATACAACCTTACAGACACTGATAGACAGATAAATTCACACGCACTGAAACAGACAATGAAGAATTCATAACAAACAGAGATTTGTGTAGGAAAGACAATAAATAGAAAATTCAGAGGTCACCATTAAAAATAGGCCAATACAGAGAAAGAAACATACAGGCAGACACTGACATATACAATACATCAAAATAAACGAGTCTCAGGCTGCTAGATAAAGGAATTTAATCATGGGAGTAATAACCCCAAGGAAAAAATCGTCGTGACGTTTCAGCCTCAAGCGGCCTTAATCATACATACAGAGTGAACAAAACACCTCTCTTTTAAACCTGTATTGACCAATCCAATACCCTGTCTCCTTAATCAACAGGTGTATAGCATTGTCTACTCTGAAACACGAATAATTATACCTAAAATGTGAATATGCAATGACAAATATAACTCAAAAGAAAAATGTGAAAACAACCAATAAAACAAGAAAGCATATAAACATAAAAAAGAAAAGATGCACTCGGATGCAACGCGATATGGTGGGGGCCCTATCAGGTGATCTATGGGAACATAGAACGACATGAATATAGTCATGTCACATAAAGCGAAAATATGCTCTATGTGGGGACAGGGCACACTAATAACAATGATGTAAATCAAATTCTCTATTGAGGCCCCTAGGCCATAGTGTATCTAACCTGTGTATCCAACGCTTATCCTTTTGTTTTAACAGTTTAATCCTATCTCCTCCTCGTCGTAAAACTGGGACATGGTCTATAATCTGAAACCTAAGTTGTGCAACATTATGTGTGTGTTCCAAAAAATGTTCAGGTACCGGCAAATCACTCCGGCCCGTCCTGATGGTAGACTTATGTTTTGAAAAGCGTTCTTTCATTTTTGTCGTGGTTTCCCCCACATATAATAAGCCACAAGGGCACTTCAATACATAAACCACAAACGATGACTCGCATGTATAGAAGTCCCGAATCCAGATTTTATCACCCGTATGGGGGTGTAACAAAAAGTCCCCCTTAATTACTGCGTTACAAGAGGAGCAACCAAGGCATGGAAACGTGCCTTTTTTGGGAGTACCCAAGAATTTTTGCTGCTTTACCTTCATGGGGCCAATGTCAGCTTTAATCAAATGGTCTCTAAGATTTCGATTACGTTTATATGCAAAAATGGGGGGATTATGAAAAAATGGAATCTCTCTATAGGCTCTATGCAAAATGCCCCAATGTCTCCTAATGACGTTATTAATACGTCCACTAGCTTGACTAAATTTACTAACAAACGGAATCCGTGTTTTATGACGATGTTTAGGTGTTCTCCCCGAGATCATAGTGGTCCTATCCAAACTCTCCACCCTATGTAGTTCACGTTGAAGGAGGGATGCAGGGTAGCCCCGTTTTTTAAATTTATTAATCATACCTTCTAATCTGTCCTTGCGGACCCTGGGGTCTGATACATTCCTAGCCATCCTCAACAATTGGCTACGTGGTAAAGATCTAAGTGTATTAACTGGATGGAAACTCCGAAAGTGTAATAAACTATTTCTATCAGTGGGCTTGGTAAATAGATCACTAGACAAGCGTTCTCCTTCTATTATGAGTGTTAAATCTAAAAAACTATCCTCTCTCGACTCTGTGTCATGGTAAACTTAATGTTCTCATTAACCTCATTAATATCCCCAAAGAAAGCTTCCAATTCCTCTAAACTACCAAGCCAAATTCCAAAGACGTCGTCAATATAGCGCCACCAAACGTGGACAAATTGAGTGAAAAGCGGATGACTATATACAAAATTTCTTTCAAATGCATCCATAAAGAGGCTTGCATAAGCTGGCGCCATATTGGAACCCATAGTGGTCCCCCTGCATTGTTTATAGACCATGTCCCCAAAGAGGAAGAGATTATTACATAAAACTCGGATGCAGCGCGATATGGTGGGGGCCCTATCAGGTGATCTATGGGAACATAAAACGACATGAATATATAGCCATATAAAGCGAAAATATGCTCTATGTGGGGACAGGGCACACTAATAACAATGATGTAAATCAATTCTCTATTGAGGCCCCTAGGCCATAGTATATTCATGTCATTTTATGTTCCCATAGATCACCTGATAGGGCCCCCACCATATCGCGCTGCATCCGAGTGCGGTGTAGTATGAGCTCTTTTCGTTTTTATGTTTATATGCTTTCTTGTTTTATTGGTTGTTTTCACATTTTTCTTTTGAGTTATATTTGTCATTGCATATTCAAATTTTAGGTATAATTATTCGTGTTTCGGAGTAGACAATGCTATACACCTGTTGATTAAGGAGACAGGGTATTGGATTGGTCAATACAGGTTTAAAAGAGAGGTGTTTTGTTCACTCTGTATGTATGATTAAGGCCGCTTAAGGCCGAAACGTCACGACGATTTTTTCCTTGGGGTTATTACTCCCATGATTAAATTCCTTTATCTAGCAGCCTGAGACCCGTTTATTTTGATGTACTGGATGAGGATGGTGGACTGTCGGCACCCCCACACACGGTGACTCGGCGCTAGATTCTGTGGGCACCCACTGCCTTGGAGATTGCGGCGTTTGTATTGATCTTACTGCTTGCCGTAGCCGCGATCACGTGGTTGAGCCCCGACACCCGGAAGCGAAACGAGTGGATACACACTCGCGGGTGCGCTAAGAAAATGAAGATGGGAGAGGATGCATCCACCCCCGAAGGAGTCTTTACTTACACCGCAGAGGATGCAGCGCGGATTGTGGGTACCTCCACTACTGAGGAGTGCTTTTTAAGCTGTCCGGGAGAGGTAACAGTCAAAGCACAAATCGAGAAGATTAAGGGGAGGTTGGTGAGCCACAGATTACATTGCGTTACACTAACTGAGTATTTCAAAGTGAAAAGGATCCCACGGGGATTACGTATCCGATTAAGACCTACTCTGTTTTCAGATGACTTGGCATATTGCCAGAAATTTGAACTGATATTGAATAAATGTTCATTTGATTTGATTCTATTGACCATAGAACAACTACAGAAGGAAATGAAATTATTGGAAACAGAGATCATGACACTAGAGGAACAGCTTAAAGAAATCACTACAGCAGAAGCAATAGAGCAGTACCATGTAGAATTAAATAAAAAAATGGAGGATATACGTTTGGAGATAGAGAACAGAAAGAGATTGAAATTTGCTAGAGATTTGGAGGACTATTCAAAAGGACGGGTATACAAGTGGACACAGAGGGAACCCTCAAATTTACCTAGGATGGGGAAACCACAGAGAGCACGACAAACACCCCGCTTTTACAAGAGAGGGGATAAAGGCAATATGTCGACAAATGTATCCACTGTATCCACTGACACGGAGTTGGAAACGTCAGATCACCAAATGTTTTCACATGCCCCCACCTCCTCTTTTTTGACCGTAGGTCGTCCAGGTGTGGACGGAGGAGGAGAAAGCGACGCAGGAGGAGATGTGAGACAGAATCCAACACGTATGAAGAAAATGTACCATCCGAAAATGTACAATCCGACACGTCGTCGTTAATGATTAATATCTCGAATTATCAACTAACAGCAATAGAAGAACAGGTATTGGGAAGGGGACTTTCCTTTTGTCCACATACTAATATTGACTCATTCTCTCTGCGAGTTGATATCGAAAGGTTCCTCCGGACCATCAAGTTGAAAGTATTTTTTCATGAGAAGGAAGATGCTCCAATAGTGAAGGGAATTGATACTCTTTTTGGCGCAAAACAATTAGAACTATGGAACAAAAGTACGTTTGTACCACCGACCACGCCCCCCATTGAGACATTTACACAATTTATTTATCAGGACATCGATACGATTTTGGAGGAGCCTAGGGGGACACGATTTTCTAATATGTCACATCTAGAACATAAGGCACTACGGAATTTACAAGGGAATAAAGCTATCATCTTAAAGTCAGCCGATAAAGGCGGTGCGATTGTGATCATGAATAGAGTAGACTATATAAGGGAAGTGGAACGTCAATTGCAGGATAGGGACACCTATTTAGTCAGTGATTTCGATACAGTCTTTAAACGAGACAAAGAAATTGATTCTATGTTGAAGGAGGCCCTTGAGGCGGGAGTTATTGATTTAGATCTTCATCAATATCTTAAGAAGGATCATAGGATCTTGCCAGTTTTTTATGTGTTGCCCAAGGTGCATAAGAGTCTGGTTAATCCTCCAGGGAGAACGATAGTAGCGAGCTCGGATTCCGTGCTGCAGCCCATTTCGGTCTTCCTTGATAGGATTCTCCAGCCTCTTGTTATAAAAATGAAGTCTTTTATTTGGGATAGTAAGGATGTTTTGCATCGTTTGGAAAGTTTGTCTTTAGATAGACCAGTCATCTTGTTCACTTGGGATGTGGTTAGTCTTTATACATCCATTCCCAATGAAGAAGGCTTAAGAGCAGTTAATGAGGCACTTAGGGAGAATACTTTTTCTGAGACCCAAATGGTTTTCTTAATGAAGCTTGTGCATTTTGTTTTATGTAATAATCTCTTCCTCTTTGGGGACATGGTCTATAAACAATGCAGGGGGACCACTATGGGTTCCAATATGGCGCCAGTTTATGCAAACCTCTTTATGGATGCATTTGAAAGAAATTTTGTATATAGTCATCCGCTTTTCACTCAATTTGTCCACGTTTGGTGGCGCTATATTGACGACGTCTTTGGAATTTGTCTTGGTAGTTTAGAGGAATTGGAAGCTTTCTTTGGGCATATTAATGGGGTTAATGAGAACATTAAGTTTACCATGACACAGAGTCGAGAGGGGATAGATTTTTTAGATTTAACACTCATAATAGAAGGAGAATGCTTGTCTAGTGATCTATTTACCAAACCCACTGATAGAAATAGTTTATTATACTTTCGGAGTTTCCATCCAGTTAATACACTTAGATCTTTACCACGTAGCCAATTGTTGAGGGTGGCTAGGAATGTATCAGACCCCAGGGTCCGCAAGGACAGATTAGAAGGTATGATTAATAAATTTAAAAAATGGGGCTACCCTGCATCCCTCCTTCAACGTGAACTACATAGGGTGGAGAGTTTGGATAGGACCACTATGATCTCGGGGAGAACACCTAAACATCGTCATAAAACACGGATTCCGTTTGTTAGTAAATTTAGTCAAGCTAGTAGACGTATTAACAACGTCATTAGGAGACATTGGGGCATTTTGCATAGAGCCTATAGAGAGATTCCATTTTTTCATAATCCCCCCATTTTTGCATATAAACGTAATCGAAATCTTAGAGACCATTTGATTAAAGCTGACATTGGCCCCATGAAGGTAAAACAGCAAAAATTCTTGGGTACTCCCAAAAAAGGCACGTTTTCATGCCTTGGTTGCTCCTCTTGTAACGCAGTAATTAAGGGGGACTTTTTGTTACACCCCCATACGGGTGATAAAATCTGGATTCGGGACTTCTATACATGCGAGTCATCGTTTGTGGTTTATGTATTGAAGTGCCCTTGTGGCTTATTATATGTGGGGGAAACCACGACAAAAATGAAAGAACGCTTTTCAAAACATAAGTCTACCATCAGGACGGGCCGGAGTGATTTGCCGGTACCTGAACATTTTTTGGAACACACACATAATGTTGCACAATTTAGGTTTCAGATTATAGACCATGTCCCAGTTTTACGACGAGGAGGAGATAGGATTAAACTGTTAAAACAAAAGGATAAGCGTTGGATACACAGGTTAGATACACTATGGCCTAGGGGCCTCAATAGAGAATTTGATTTACATCATTGTTATTAGTGTGCCCTGTCCCCACATAGAGCATATTTTCGCTTTATATGGCTATATATTCATGTCGTTTTATTTCCATAGATCACCTGATAGGGCCCCCACCATATCGCCGTGCATCCGAGTGCGGTGTAGTATGAGCTCTTTTCGTTTTTATGTTTATATGCTTTCTTGTTTTATTGGTTGTTTTCACATTTTTCTTTTGAGTTATATTTGTCATTGCATATTCACATTTTAGGTATAATTATTCGTGTTTCGGAGTAGACAATGCTATACACCTGTTGATTAAGGAGACAGGGTATTGGATTGGTCAATACAGGTTTAAAAGAGAGGTGTTTTGTTCACTCTGTATGTATGATTAAGGCCGCTTCAGGCCGAAACGTCACGACGATTTTTTCCTTTGGGGTTATTACTCCCATGATTAAATTCCTTTATCTAGCAGCCTGAGACCCGTTTATTTTGATGTACTGGATGAGGATGGTGGACTGTCGGCGCCCCCACACACGGTGACTCGGCGCTAGATTCTGTGGGCTCCCGCTGCCTTGGAGATCGCGGCGTTTGTATTGATCTTACTGACATATACAAATCTGCAGCCACCCCCCTCACACACACTGCACTCCGGACCTGCCAAATGTTTAACAGGGTATAGGGACAGGTAGGGGCTCAGAGCAGCAGATATTTAGAAGAGGGCTTGCTTAGTCATGTATTGTGCCATCACTCCACCGGTTGTCCAGACATTCTGCCGGCATGGCTTCCCTGTTTTATTAAAGTATCACTGTCCCAGAGGACAGCACGGGTGGGATGTTTCTGTGGTGCCTATGCTATCCTTAACGTGGCATAGCCTCATTAATTTTGGTGCTGCATGAACTGGAAACCCAACGCTTTAACCTCTTCATTACCAAAGGTAATTATTTGTAATCGATGCACTGAGTTAGCTAAAATGTATATATAAAGCAACACTGAATATATTATGATGGTATGAGTAAAGCCCTAAGGGCCGAAATGTCGCAATGATTTTATCCCCGTTCCAATAAAGATCCACATAACCTATATCTGGAGTACCTTCCTGAAATCTGTGTCTGGGACATAGCGGCACCCTGCGGCAGAGCACGTATTGTCATAAGTACTTCTTTCATGAAGAAACATGAATGAAATTGTTTGATACTCAGAAGAACCTGAGAGAGAATCTGCCTTTCTGTTGCTATTCATCTGCTGGGAATCCTTGTTTATTTCATGACTGGAGATCATTAGCATGGCCTGTATTTCACTGGATATTCAGTACTTCAGTATAAAGCAGACAGATGAAATGTCATCATATATGAGGGGTAAATATCAATCACATTCCGATCACTATAACCCATGGGATTTACATCAAGTGTTGGCATTCTGGGAAGTATCTATATATTCTTAATCTCGTATAAGCGAGAATAGAAGTCATTAAGATAAACATTTACAGATCCAAGCCAATCAGAGACTTTGCTTCGCCCACAGAGCTCCTTTGCCACACTTCCTGTATGTAGCAGAGAATTCTGGGTAGGACATGCAAATGAAGGCTACAGTTTCTCTTTTGCTTACTTTTTTGCATAATGTAGTATTTCATTTCTCTTTTGTTGTTAGTTGTTAATTGACTTTTATAAATATATACTGATACGGTAAATGTTTTGTCTTCCAAACCTTGCCCGGTGCATCTTTTCCAAATCGTAGAAACACGGCGGAGCTTGAGGAGAAATAAACCAGGCCTGTGAAGCACTCATACTACAATATTCCATTTAATACCTAAAAAAACCATACACCCAGAAAACAAATTACAGTACACAAATTTCACTGCAAATTTGAACATGGTATCTGAAAAACATCAGGATACAAGTCATAGGAGGCCTGTTAACAGCACTGATTTGGACGGGTGTCTGACACCCTGTTATCTGGACAGACATTGTCACTGCACACAATACTACCTAACATTATATCGAAAAAGTATGAACAGAGTTTACATTTATAAAAAGATGGCTCAAACATAGGTCCCTTTGTCATACTCACGTACAAAAGAAAAAAATGAGAAGAAATCTAGAAAGTTGGGTGTCACGACCATGTTGGTTTTTCTGTTTAATACATTAAACCACATATCCTCTATATTTAGTCCATAAGGTTATTGGAATGTGACACAGAATAAGATTAATACATAATAGTTCAGTAATAATAAGAAGAAGAACTGTAAAACAATTTAAAGCAACACATTATTGCTTGTACTTACAAACACCCATGTGCTTGTATGTGAAAATTGTGCTCATTAAATCATACATACCCTGATAAACTAAAAACCAAAATAGGTCAAGTCTCATATGTCACATTAAATTAACACTAGTTAATCTATCACATAATGTTCATAACCATGCTTGATCTAAGTATGTTCCTTTGGATTCCATTTATATATAAAACCTTTGTATATTTGGGGGGGGGGTGAAATTGACAGCTTTACGTGGTTGTAATGAAGCTATGGGAGAATGGTAATCATTTTTTTTCTACTGGAAATTATTTTGTTATTGTCCTTTTAGGTATAAAATAAAAGTCATTCCCCTTTTGGGCATATCCTAGCCTACCCAAACTCCATGGGAGCAACCATCTTCAAGTTCACTTTGGTCAAACTTCCACTGTCCGACCAAAGACCAAGGGTCTCTATTACATTCTCTGCGCAAATTCGTACGCGCAGCGGAATTTTTTTGCGCGCAGCGTTAAATGTTAACGCGCGTAAATTAACGCTGGTATTACGATCCGAGCGCATTTTTTTCATCCGCCTGAAAATATTGCATGTAAAAGACGCTCACAAACGAGCGCAAATTAACGCTGCGCACAGAAGTCGGCAGGCAGATTGCTTTTTCACACGATTCAGCCAATCAGAATTAAGAGCTACAATTGTCTCCCGTTCACTTTTTGCGCCTGTCAAAATCAATCTGAGTATATATGCTGCAGCAATAATAAAAACAGGCACAACGTCTCAATTTTATTGTTTGGGTATGTGTAGAATGTGTAACTATACGTTGCTGTATTTTTTTTTTGTGCTGGTGTATTTGGGTTCGGTCAGAACGTTCAGATTTGCAGTTACCACCAGCTTTTCAAAGACGTTGAAATTATGCGCGCAAACATCATTCGTAAAAAGATGCGCATCGATTGTAATACCAGTCGCGTACCAGCGCACAAATGAATTTGCGCTCACAATGTTAAGTATGGGATGCGCGCATGAACTTTCACTTTCGCAGGGTAACTCGCGTTAGACTTTAACGCACATCGTATGCGTGAACGTCGTAATTTGACGGTCAACGCAAAGGGTTTTTCTCCTCGCGTTAATGCGTTTTTGTGCACGCACGCATTTTTGCACGAAGAATGTGATAGAGCCCCAAGTGCGGTTTGAACGGAGGACACTGAGCACATTTTTAAGACTGCCATTGCTTGAGCATGAGTTTAAGATTTTTCAGAGAGGCACAACCTCGCAGGTACCTTCGTGGTCTTTAGTCAGGTATGTGATGTTGTCAAGGTGGCCACACCAACGCAGCAAGGATGGATATCGAGATGTGCTGAAAAGGGGCATTTACTATGAAATAAAGTACAATTAATTCCACATGAGGTATTAACATTTGTCAGTAAACCTTTAACGATTACCACTCCACTAGCAAATGTTAATGGCTCCACTGCTACTCCAAGCTGTCCGACAGCTTACTGTATATTTGTTTTCTACTGGGAGCCAGTGAAAAAAATAACAATTCCTACCGTCACTTGTTATCCAACTATGAGGCCAATAAAAAAATCTTGGTGTCGAGTGATCTCGCCACTGCCAAATTTCTTAAACATTGAAAATAGTTTTGCACTTGACTGTGCTCCCTCAGTGAAGAAGAAGAATTATCCATCATCATTAAATGTTAGGCCAAAATTGTTGAAGCCACAGAGCCCTAAGGCAATGGGACAATGAATCAAGGCCCTCCTTCACAAGGGGAGACAAAATGGTAAAAGAATGTGAAAAAGAGGTTAGTAGGCAAATTTTATAAAAGGCAGAAAAAGAAGCCAGTCAGCTGTCCAACTTTGTAGACCTAGTTTGGCTTTTTTGGCCTAGAGGTTGATACATTCCCTGGACTTTTTTTTAACAATTATCATATTAGTGTATAAATCTCTATACGTCTGTTTCTGGACATTGTAACTCAACAATAACACAATCAAGGAATGTTTCAAAAAATTAATAAGCAATAACATGTTGTGATTTGAGTCATCCAGCATCTCAGAAAATGCTTTTGTTTTTGTAGGCCCTGTTGACGCTCACCCATTGACACTAAACATATTACACATAATACACTGGAATGTTAAATCACCATTTCTTTCTGTTTTGCAAATACTGTATTGAGATAAAATTCTACTCTACGTAAGAGCCAAGGTATTTGTCTAAATAAGAGAGATACTAATAATTTACCAAATATACCATTTAGTTATTATTTAATAGAAATTATCTACTTGCTTCTCTTATATAATGCACATAAATCCTTTCCTAAGTAATGAATGTGAACCCGACTCTCTGTATGTACATGGGAACAGACCATACAGGGTTGGATTACGGGGGCGTCTGTGACAAACAAAGATTCTTTTTGATTCCTTTTCCAAATCATTTTGTCAGGGGATACAGGTTATTTAACCGTGGATGGTTACAATGTGCACTGCTCAAGTACCCAAAAAAAGGTGTATGGCCACATATATCTATTTTTAGGAGTCAGCGCCTATTTAACTCCTGAGTTGCCAGTGAAGCATCACGTCAGTGACCACAGAGGCAGACTGGCAGGTCATAGGTTAGTCAATGTCAAGTGTCTCTCCTCCCTGCTGACCCTCTGCTGGCCTCCCCGGGGTCAGGTCTGTATTTCAGCCAACAGATGATCCAAGTAACCACTACCGAGAAGAGTGCCAGTACACTGGCCACAGAAAGGCAAATAGGCCCTGCTGGGGAAGGTGCAGGGGCTCCACTGTGCCGATTCACAAAGACAAGGCCTGCAAATAGCAAAACCACCATTGCTAAGAAGGAAAAAACAACACAGACACATCCGGCTGTCAGCACTGCCCTCTTGCAACTCTGGCATCTGTCGTAACCTCTTCTAGGGGATGGGGCACCAACAGGATGAGGTTGACTTAGGCCTGATACAGACCCATGTCCTCTAGTGCTTGGTGTGGCTCCTGATGCAACCTCTTGCCCGGGTTGCAGAGTGTAGTGTAGGCCCGCAGAGCCATGAAGTAGTACTCCACCAACCGGGTTGTGGTGGTATTGAAGCCCTCGCTGTTGATAGGAGATTGGAGGAAGAATATCCTGGGGAAATGGGTCATCAGTCCGAACATATAATGGGAAAGCCTCAGCCACCTTGGTGTTTATAGGTAATGCATCCACCCGGGAGTCTGGTACCACTGTGCGGTGCCGACATATTGGGCAGGAGAGACGCCATGGTCGATCCTCTCTGCGATGAAGGGTATTTAGGCACTCCTGGCAGAAAGTGTGTAGACACTCCAGCAGTTTTGGGGCCCTCCGGTCCAAGTCAAAGTAATTATAGCATATTTTGCACTCGTACTCCTCATAGGATGGAATGATTTCTGAACCCATGTTGCTGTTGGCATGATCCATGGCCAGCTCAAAATAATACTCGTGTTATGAAATGTCATACGTTCAAGTCCTACTCATATGTAAGCACTCTTACTTCAAAGGACAGATTCAACACACTTATACGCAGTAATGAGTACTTGTGCCAAGCTGTGCTTTCTCATGGGGTTCCCATTGTAGTCCAATATGACTAAATATAAAAACCATCTCATTCAGGCAGTGCTGTTTTCCGAAATGTTGTTTATCCTTTCCCAAGACCTGTAGCTTTGCAGATTAAAACAATATCCTGGAGTGAGTCTCGTGTAATGATGTGTCTTGCTCAGATAAGTGAAACAATGCAAGATGAAGAATTAAGCATGCCTCAGATCATAACAGAAGTAATTTTATGTCTGCAAAGCAAGCCTCATTTATTTCTCGATGGTGTACTCACATCCACATCACGAAATGAGACATAATTACTAGTGTCTGGCACTAGGGGAACCTCGGCAACATGGATTGATCATCAATGATTAGATGAAAGTCTTACAAGGGTTGGGCCGTAATTGAGGCACTCATTGATAGATATTGACAGTATAAACCAGGAGCCCCGTACTCACTGAATCCATCACATCGAGGAGGTGACGAGCATTCCCGGAAATATTGATAGGGTGAAAAAAAAAAATAATAGTAGTAATAAATCCCGAATTTCAATATCCTTGGTCATTGGAAACGAAGCAACCCATCCTCCTGTGTCTTTCTTTGTCTCCTCCTTTCGATGCTTGTTTGGAAAAGATGAATTTATTATTTTTTTTCCTCTCTCTCGCTCTCCCTCGTTCTTCTCTTCTTGGCATCACCCAGATCTCTGTGTAGACCCTCGTTGCTTTTGTTAATAAAGGATAAAAAAAATAATTAAAATGTGAAGGCACACAAGCTTTTCTTTCTAGGCACATCCATGGGAGCTGCTTTCATCCAGAGCCTTTAGATTGTCGTAACAAAGGCAGCAGCTGCTGGTTTGGAGCCTGTCGCTCTCCGTGCACTTGCCTTGCTCTTCAGTAATGTGATGTAATGTCAGGGCATTGTATTGCAGGATTGCTCTTGCCAACGTTCAGGATAGGACTGGTCTAGAGGAGAAACACATAGCAGCACCTCTCTCCTTCATCGCATCTGATTTATTTATGTAGATGGAGGAGGTTTCCCTGGACTGTAAGCTCTATTATGTAATGTGCGTACAGTAAACATAATGCATTATGTCCCTCTTATCGGAGAGAAAATAGACACGCATTGCTCACAGAGGCAGAAAATGCCTTTATTGGAGGGCTTGGCAGAACAAAGAACACCGTTAATGTAACACATTAACAAGTAGCCTAGCTGTCAATAGAATATCCCTCTGGTCCCGAACACTACAATTCCCACAGTGCTCTACTCACTGCATCCAGCCTCATAAGAGCTGGAGGCCTGAGGTTCCAGGTTCAATTCACTGGAAATAAACCAAGCTCTTTAGCTTAGGAAAAGCACGGCAGGCACAGTCTGATTTTTTTCGGATAAAATATTAATTACGTTAAGAAGTAAGAATCAGGTCAGGCTGGGCAGATGATTAATAGAGGAGGCGGGTCATTTATTACATTTGTATGAATCATAATTTATATTTCAACTTGCATTTCAAATCTCTCTCATTTGTTATTTTGTAAACTTAACTGAAAATTGTTTATACTACCACTACTACTAATGATCTCCTCCTCTTTATGTCTACCTGCTCGCTCTGCCTCTTTGTAACCGCAGAATGACACTGTTATTGTTTTGGCAAATATGACTCCATTCCTTTGTTTGTTTTTGTTATTTTGTTTTATGTTGTTGCGTGGAGGAAAGCATCTTGTCCCCATGGAAATTGTCAAGTCAATGTTTGTTTAAAAACAAATAGGAGATCAAGGGCCCTATTACATTCTCAACGCAAAAACGCACGCTAAACGCGTGTTTTTTTTGCACGAAGTGTTAAACGTTAACGCACGAAAATCACCGCTGGAATTACATTCCTCGCGCATTTTTTCATCCATCGGGAAATTGTGCTCGTAAAACCGACGTGCAAAAATGCACGCAAAGTACTTTGCACGCAGAAATCATTGAGCGCAATGTTAATTTTTAATGCGAGTCATTCATTTTGTGCGGACTGCGCACAACAGACGTATGTTCTGACGGACGACAAGGTAGTGGCCGACATTTTTGACAGATCTAGTAAAAAAAAAGAACATGCGCATCGACATTCTCCGTTGTGAATCCGCAGTTTGGTACGGTCAGGTTGTTATAATTTGCCGTTACCACCAGCTTTTCAAAGACGTTAAAATTAGGCGCGCAAACGTTGTCTGTTAAATTTTGCGCTAAGATTGTAATACCATGCGCGCACCAGCTTACAAACGCATGTGCGCTCACAATGTTAAGTATAGGATGCGCGCACTAAATTGCGCTCGCAAAGGGTTCGCGCAGGGTCACTTGCGTTAGACGTTATCGTGCATTTTACGACGTTCAGCGCAAAGGGTTTTGCCCCTCGCGTTAATGCATTTTTGCGCGTGCGCACAATTGTGCGCGAAGAATGTAATCGGGCCCCAAAAGTACCTGTTGTCGTCTCCTTGCGGTCTCCAATACATTGAGCGGACCTCAAGGACCCTTAAAATTAGGATAGCCGAACATATTTATAACATTAATAGGAAATATAAACGGCATGGTGTGTCTGCATACTTTGCTGAACAACGCGGAGGAGATCCTAGTTCCTTGAAGTTTAGTGGCATACAAAGAGTTAACAAGCATTGGAGGGGGGGGATCACCTTAAAATATAAATAGGATCTAATCTAAGTGGATATTTGACATGGGTTGTTTAGTAACGGAGGGTTTAACTATTGGTTTTGATGTGAACTGTTTACTGTGAATATATTTTCATATTTTTGGACTAATAGGTACATGTTTTTTAATAGTATTTAGCTTATTTTAAGAGATTGTCTTGTTTTATGTGAGTTTTTATGGTATACCGATTGTAATTCTGAATAAATGGAGTTGCCCTCAAGGAAGATGGCGACGACGATCAAGTAAGGGAAGATGACGCTCCTAGGTTGCCATACTAGCTACAAGCCGAACCGGAACCGGATATGCATCATCATCCATGGCCGTACACGTGGTTTACAATATGGAACAACACCAGGTGTGCCGATATTTAATTATTTATTTAGAAAAAAAATTACCCGGAAGGATACATTGAGATTTCTCTGGTTTTCAAGTATGTCCCGGGTTCAAGAACATTGAATTGTTTCAGTAGGTACAGAAATACAAAGTAATTATGTTCAAGATATAAAAAACAACACAAATATACAGATTAACGCAGAAAATAAATATGTAGGAAATATATTCACTATGTTACATGTTTACAGGTGCATTCTGTATTGAGGGATATTAATAGGGAATGGAAATGTGGAGACAGCGCTTACGTTTCTGTTTTATCTTGTATGTCAGGATAAAAGTATTAGGGTGGGTGCTGCCGCTAGAATATAAAGTGTCCACACACCTCAAAAGACACAATAAGATAAAGCAAGAGAAAGGGTTCCGGGTGCACCCTAGTGGTTATGTACTAAAACAGCATATATATGTATATATATATAATAAAAGCAGTTTGCAAGAGAAAATGTAATATATACTGAATAATTCATGCAGAGGATGGAAGTACTGTAAGATTGGCATACTTATATTTAGTTGATTTCTTCTCTTTTCCTTGGGTCCAGCGATCTAATCCAGATTCCAGGGTGGGAAGGACGAATAAGTGGGCTCAGGAAAAAATGTGTATCGATGAAAAAGACCAGGCAGCAAGACATGTATAAAAATAAAAAATATACAGGGTTATTTAGAGAGAGGTGAAAACCAGGAGAATCGTCAGGAGAAAAGAACAATCTAGACCAAATAGCCGATTTGGAAAGTGAGATAAATGGGAGACTTTTTCTGGTTTGGCTATTTGACCTAGAATTTTCCCTTCTCCAGTCATTCTCCTGGTTTTCAACTCTCTCTGAATAACCCTGCTAGACTTGTATTTAAATTAAAAAAGCACACAACCTGACGTCTGTCTGTCTCTCAATCTTATCTATATACATTAGGGATCTCAAATTCTGGCCCCCCAGATGTTTATTGCCTACAAACTCCAGAATTCTTTGAGTGCAATAAATGGCCAGAGAATCATGGGAGGTGTAGTTCAGAAACATCTCGTCTGGGCAGATTATATTATTATTATTCTTTATTTATAAAGCGCCAGCATATTCCGCAGCGCTGTACAATAAGCACAGTATAGACAGGGTTACAATACATTGAACAACATTTGACAAACAGTACAGGAGGAGATGAGGGCCCTATTCCCGTAGGAACTCACAATCTGGGAGGGTTGGGGTTGGAAACAGGAGGAGAGGACTGTAAGGTGAGTGTGATTGATGCTTGCGTCAGTGAGTTGGGTGGTAGGCTTCCCTAAATAGGAATGTTTTCAGGGAGCGTTTGAAGGAAGAGAAGTTAGGGGAAAGTCTGACAGTACGAGGGAGAGTACGAGGGAAGAGGTGATGCGGGGAGAAGCTAGGCGCAGGTCACTGTTAGACCTTAGGGAGCGGGCTGGGGTGTATTTGGTGATTAGTGAGGACAGGTAGTGGGGAGCTGAGTTAGTGATGGTTTTGTAGGTAAGATTTTGAGATCCCTGATTATATCTATGTGTTGGTTTATCTGTCTGTCTATTTAGCTGTCTGACTATCTATAGCTATCTATCTTTGTCTGCCTATCTTTGCATCTATTGCAGGGATCCACAACCTTGGTCCTCCAGATGTTTTGGAACTACATTTCCCATGATGCTCAGTCAACCATATGAGTAGCTGACCAACGTGGAAGATGTAGGTCCAAAATATCTGAAGGACAAAGGATTTTGACCCCTGGTCTACTGTATTTACGTATGAATCTGGTTGTCTATGTGGTCCAATTAACTCATATGCTCAGACAATATTATGCAAGAACACATTTCGATCAATATTATTGGCCATCAATTAGTTGAATAAAATAATCAATTTTAGAAATATCTTTACTAAACTGTTGCAGTTAACACTGTTTAAGTAATTAATTAATTACATTCTGTAAGTGAATGAGTAATGAATCATAGAATCAGAAAAGCTACCTGAATCCTGGATGTGCTGAAACAACACATTAATAAAAGCTGTGTTTATGGAAAAAAAGATGTCCTGTATTTTATGTAAACAGAAGTCGGATTTTTCAGGTCGTAGTCGGTTGCGTTCACAAGGACAGTAAGGGTTCAATGCATACATCACTTTACAAAACAAGTTTTCAGCAATTGTACAATTCATTATGTGGAATTCTTGAATTTCAGCTGTAATATCCTTCTGCTTCCTTCTGTCTGCCCGAGCAGGAGAACATTGCTGCTATTGTTCTTTTTCCATTTCCTAGAGGAAGGTAATAAACCTAGAGCTGTGTAATACACAATGGAAACGAGCTTGCCGGGTGCCAGACATTCTCAGGAATGCAAAATAATTATCATGGTTCATCATTTGGCAGTCGTAAGAATGGATACCCTGTGGATGGTCACAGTAAAGTCCTTTAACATCCATTTATATTCATTTGGTGGACACCACAGATAGACATAACTCCTGCAACCCCCATACCAAGGTCTCTAAGCCTCTGGCTTACTAAAGCCCCTTCTCTGAAGACAACATTTTTTTTTAAGGCAAGGAAATTTTGCTACTTGGACATCTACAACTTCCAATTTTTTTCCATTAGAACAGTGGTTCTCAACCTGTAGACCCTCAGGACCCACAATTGTCCTTGGTCATTAAGTCGCGACCCAAAAATAATTGAATTTCTGAAACAACATTCCACAAAACGTGTGCAATATTCTACAATGTATGCACTTTTTTTTTTTTGAAAACATATTTTATTGTGATTTATTGTGATGTACAAGCCATAAACGACTCCAGGGGGTGCTAGGATACAACCATAGCTAGAACAAATCAGCAAGTTATAATACACCCCACCCTGTCACAACATCTTCTCATAGGACAAACTGGGGAGGACAAACAGGAGAAAGAAGGGAAAAGGATGTAGAAAGTAGAGAGGAAAAGAAGGAAGAGAAAAGGCCTAAAGGGCCGAGGGAAGAGAGGAAGGAAAAAGGAAGGAGAGAAAGAAAAAGGGAGAGGGGGGGGGGAAGAGGAGGGAAAGGGGAGGAGAAAGGTTCTCTCCAAGACCCAGCTGGCACAACACGATAACCCCAATCTTCCAGTCCCTGCAATCATTAGGTAGATCATTATCTAAACATCATGGTTCACCCAAGGCTCCCACAATCTAGAAAACGCATCCATAGTGTGGTGTACTCTGGCCGACAGTTCATCCATAAGGGCCACGTCTCTGATATTAGCCAGCACCCTGCCAAAGCGGGGGGGCTCCATTGCCCTCCACTCTGCCGCTATGGCTCGACGCCCTGCCAACGACATTTTAGCAAGTAGTTTGTTCTGGCGCAAGGAAAGGTCCTCCAAGGGGGACGCAAGGAGAA